>CM037855.1:158857931-158914105 GCA_021234595.1 Delia radicum | reverse complement strand
ACACTTACGACTAAATTTGTAAATGTTTGCATAAATTGTGTTTTCTTATATCCTAATATTGCACTATTTTGATTTTATCACAGATCTGAAATATCGCTTTTATAATCTAACCTTAATATCCTTGAGATGATATACTCCTATAGATTTGCCTTGCAAGTTCTCCAGTTCATACATGTTGCTTCCTACTGGTTTCAGGACTCTAATTTTAAAATTTTCTACAGAACTTTGCGTTTTGTTATGGGCAAAGTCACTTAAAACGTAATTGCGCCTATAGACTTCCTGACAGGTAGAAATTTTACATGACGAGTCGTTGTTGTACCTTTCGGCACTTCTCTCATACGCTTCGTGCATATTTTTACGAATTCTCTCCCGTGTTAATTCAAATTCTCATTACTTTTCAAATTATTCAATTCATGATCCGTTAAGGACATTAATTTTGTGCCCAATTTGTAATCACTGCCACTATTGAACATGTGAAAGCCAAATAACGCAAAGAAGGCGAAACACCTATAGCTGACTGAACAGAAGTTCTTATAGCACATTCTATTTCAGACAAATACATGTCCCATTCGCGGTGATCTTCATCAAGGTAGGCCCTAATTGCGCTTAGGACAGATTGGTTGACCCGCTCTGAAGCATTAGATTGAGGACAATGAACAGCGGTTCTCATGTGCCAATCTTATAACGTCTATCATTCCTGAAAACCTTTAGCTATAAATTGCGACCCATTATCGCTGTGGATCACTTCCGGAACACCAAATTTATGAAAATTTCTTTTACTAAAAAATTCTACTACATTATTTGTTGTGGCATCTTTCATTGCCTTCAAAAAGGTAATTTCGTGAAGTGATCAAAACTATAAAGATGTAGCAATTTCCCCTCTTAGACCTAGGATATTTACCTAAAAAGTCAATATATAGTTTTTGAAAGGGGCGCTCTGTTACGACTTCTTGTCCAATTCTGGCATTAAATTTCGTTTGCTGGTTTATTTCTTTACAAATCTGGCAAGATTTAATATATTCTTTAATTTGGATCGTCATTTTGGCCAGTAAAAGAAACGTTTAACCCTTTCTAACGTTTTTCGTATACCACATGAGCAGCTGTGTTAACTGAGTGAGCATTTTGTATTATAGTTTGTGTATATTGGCTGGTATCCATAATTTCCAAATATATTGCTCACCAAGATCACGATCAAAAGTTGTTTTCTTAAAAACCATGCCATCTTCGACTTTTAAATCAGGCAAACGTTCTGGATTTTCGGTAATGTTTTTAATCAAGTCAAGGTATTCATCACTCTCAAACTCAGTTGTTTCAAAATCAAAAGGTCATCTTTTCCAAAATCTTTTTCGATTTCTTCTATGTTAATTTCTTGTGGTATCCTCGACAGCATATCGGCTACAACATTTTCTGAACCTTTCGGTGTTCAATTTAAAAATTATACGATTGAAAAGTAAAGACCAACGGGCTAGTCTACCACTTAAATCTTTGAGACTCATTAGCATTTGAGGCTAGCGTGATCTGTTATCACGGTAATGGCATCATTTCCACATAAGGTCTAAATTTTTTTATAGCCATAACTGCCGCCAAACATTCTTTTCAGTGACATATAGTTCTTCTGACATGAATTTAGTTTTTGAGAATAAAAAAGCCACTGGATGTTCTTCTTTGTTGTTGTTCAACTGGTATAAAACCGCACCAATGCCATAATCAGATGCATCGCACTGTATATAAAACGTTTTGAAAAATCGGCATGTTTTAAAACTGGTGCTGATGTTAACGCCTTTTAAGTTTTTCAAATCCTTCAATAGCTTGTGGAGTCATTTCAAATTTCTTTGCTTTTTTCAATGTATCGGTAAGCGGTGCTGATATAGTTGCAAAATCTTTGATAAATCTTCTATACCAGCCCGCTGTACCTAAGAAGCTCCGGACTTCTTTGTAGTTTTTGGCAGACTGATATTTTAATAGCTTGTACTTTTTCGGGATCTGTTTTTAATGATCCTCCTCCTATTATAAATCCAAGATATTTTAATTCCTGAAAGCAGAATTGGGATTTTTTTAAGCCAATTGTAAGGTTTGCGTCTCTCAAACATTTAGCTACTTCTTTCAAAAGTCGTAGGTGCTCTTCGAATGAACTAGAATAACCAATAGGTCATCTAAATAATAAATACATTTTCCTTTAATTTTTGGGGTACTACTCGATCCATTAATCGGCATAATCGCTGTGCCGCGTTGCACAGCCGAATGGCATTACGCGAAATTGATACAACGGACGGCCTGCGACGGTAATGCAGTATACGGCTTGCTCTCTTCATCCAGCTCGATTGCCAGAAGGCATATTTAAATCAACGCTGCTAATATAGTAAGTCTCGTCTATACGGCTGAGAATTCCGTCGATGTTTTGTAGCGGATATGCATCTTTGACAGTTAAATTGTTTAATTTTCTTGCATCTAAACAAACCGATTTTTGCCGGGGTTTCGCACAACTGTTGTCCTATTGCTCATGGACTTTCGCTCTCCTCTATTACCTTCAGTTTGAGCATATTATCGATTTCGTCATACGTGATCTTTGAAACAGCCGGCGATATTGGATAATACCTATCTTTTACCGGGAAAGCGCCCTCTATCAATTTAATTGTATGCTTTTCAAGTTTGGTACATCCTAAACCTTTCTCTTCAAAAGTATCAAAACATTTTACTACTTCATCTAACTGTTTTGCTGTTCTACACTAAGTACATGAGGTTTCATTCGATACTCCCTATCACAATCTACAAATCATTATGAATCTTCTCTATATTAATTTCACTCACATTCACTATTTCAGGTGCCAAGCCAAACATACGCCCAAAATCGATGCCTAAATAAAGAACTTGTTCCAAGTCAGGACAAAGATACAACAACATTTTGTGTTCTTGATCTTTGTACTTTATGGATAATTTTGTTTTTCCCTAATACTCTATGTTGATGACCACCGGCAGATTTCACGTTGGTCAACATTGGTTTAATATTAAGATCTAATTCATCGACTAGTTCCCTACAACCTTTGCCCCAAAATGCTCACCGAGGCTCCAGTATCTAAGAGTCCATTGATCATTTGGCCATTAACTTCCACATTAGCAAAAACTCTAGGATCTGAACCCTTACTGATTACTAGCTCTCTGAATAGCCTCTACTAAAACTGTTTGTTCCTGACGGCGTTCAGCAAATTTTCGACGAACTTTCATATATGCTTTGAGATCGGTTTTGAAATGCAATCTGAATAAAAATCCGAGCTCTGACCTTCTCATAATTCTCAATTCGGGTTTGGAGTGGCATATAGTGTCTCATTTGTGGTATGTATTTTGTATTATTGGCATTTATAAAATTATGTGATTAATGTTGTTTTATATTTCAGATGGCTTATCATTTTTCTTTAATTTTTTTATGACGCAGGGTTCTCCTTTGACGTGGGTCCCCTGTCGATCCCACGCCAGTCTTCTTCTGGTTTTTCTGAAGACAAACTGGGCATTTGGAGCGGCTACGTTGGTTTACCACACCTATAGCAGAAGAGTGGCTCTTTGATCTTCTGGGCAATCTTTAAAAATGTGTCCAGTAGCTTGGCAATTCCAGCAAATTACGGGCTGTTTTTGTTGTTGTTGTCCAAAGCGTAAAGCAGCCACTTCTTCAACATCTGGGTCTGCAGTTTCCGGGCTATATGGGTATTCAGGTGAATCAAAACAGACTTCGTTAACCTGTCTTGTTTGTCGAGGAGGTGGTGCCAAATATCTAAAATCTTTTCTGGGAAAGTTTCGTTCTGCCTCCATTACATTCGATGCGGAGTTGTTCGACCGATGAACCGCAATCGGATAAAACAATGCGTCCTACACTTTCCTTAACGTTTCGTTTCATAATTTTGATCATATCAAACTCTGGTATCGGTTGTACTAATGTTGATCTTAATTTACTCATACTATGAAAAAATGCATCTATTGATTCATTGTTTTGTTGTTTTCTTTCAACTAGATCTCTTAAAACTTCGAAATTGGAACGAGCTTTTTGATAACGGTTAAGCAACGCAAGACGAAGAGATGGCCATTGTGGTAGACCGTGTGTTTTAACAAATAGCCAAAACCAATCTTTTGCCGAACCCGCAACTAAAAGATGAAAATCTCTAACAACCTCACTCCAAGGTATATTGTAGTGAGACTGAAGATGTTCTAGCCGGAATATGAAATCTTCGATACACATTGACCTTTCATCAAACACTAACCTAACTTATCGATTCTTATTCTCGTGAGATCAAACGTTTGATTCCTATCGGGCAAAATTAAATGACCGCCCTGAGAGGAATTACTCGGAGTTGTTCCGGTTTGGTTTAGTAAATTAAAATTGTGTGCCAACAAGACCACCTAAAGCCATATTTGGAGCTGAATCAGAAGACGTACTGGGTAAGTGTTCATTTCCATTTTCAATACCAACGTTGTCATTAACGTTATTATTATTTCCATTAGGGTTGTTATTACCGTTGTTATTCAGAGTGTTATGGATTGAACTCTGTGGGGTACTAGCAGACCACTAATCTCTGGATTGTTTCGGTTAAAGTTCCGATCGTTCTCCTAACCTCAACCATTTCATCCTGTACCATTTTCCGAACCTTATCTTCAAGAGATCGCTGAATCACTAAACTCTCATCTACAACTAATTCTCTGACCCCTGGAGTTATACCT
Source organism: Delia radicum (assembly GCA_021234595.1). Lineage (NCBI taxonomy): Eukaryota > Metazoa > Arthropoda > Insecta > Diptera > Anthomyiidae > Delia > Delia radicum. The sequence goes on along the minus strand of CM037855.1, from coordinate 158,909,401 downwards.
TCATCATTATGCTGAATCTGGTTAGGAGGAAATTGATATCCTGGATTTATTGTAGGGTTAGAAGTGTTCGCCCGCTTGATTTCCTTGCATAATAGTGTTCGCAAGGTCTATAAATTGCGAGCCTATTTCTGTGTTACTCGTATTTTGAGCCATTTTCGACTTATTCGGTTTGTAAATCCTTCTTGTTTCGGATATGGTATGTATTGCTGATCTATTTAAATCAAATTCGGGTTGTAGACCTCTTTTCCGATTTCTAGATTGATTGTAAATCTGTTATTATCAAATTCTAAATCTCTATTTTTAGACTGAGATCTTGTTTCTCGACTCATTCCTCAACTACTAAAAATCTTCAAAAAAAATTTGCCTGTATCTTGCCGACAGTAACCGGATATGAAAACCAGCAATATCAGTTAAAATTTAACCCGCAAGTAAAAAAAAAATTGAGCACACGAAACATAAAACTAAAAAGATACGCCAATAAAATACATAAAAATATAAAATAAATCTAAAATATATGAAAAATTTTAAAATAAAATATTAAAATATGAAATAAATATAGATATAAATTGAAATGTATGAAAAGATATAAATACTTTAAACCAACTGAAATATGTATATATATAAAAAAAATTAAAATCATGCAATACAAATAACTAATTTTGATTGTAAAAATAATTAGATATCTTAAATTTTTTTTTTTTTTTTTTTTTTGATAAATATTTGGTTAGTATAAATACTTAATATTGAAAAAAAATCTAAAAAAATTAACTAAAATATTGTAATTTGTTATAAAAGGAAATTTCTCGTATCAGATCAAAAAATAAGCAAATACTGAATTAACTTTGTTTGCTAATAAATAATTTTAACTTTAAAGTCACAAAAATTTTAAAAAAAAAATAAAAAAATGAAAAAAAATTATTAAAAAAAAAATCTTATTGAAATCACTACGAAAATATTTTAAAAAAAATTCTGTAAATATTGTTAAAAATCTCAATGGTTCATAATTTAGGGGTGGTTTTATAAGGATGGTGGTGTGTGCGGTATTAAATCAAAATGACTCTCCCATTTGAGAGCTACTCCAGCGTGATAATAATCAATTTAAAAAAATGCCAAAAAAAAATCCAAGTCTAGTTTTGTACATTGACAAGTTTCAATTACTCTATCAAAGGTCCAAATTGAAAATCGAAACGATACTTCTGACCTCAAAGCTCTTGTCTTGAGCGGCTATCAGAACGATATCCCACAGGATCACAAAACTAGATTCTCAACTAAACTGAAACTAAAATTTAATAAAACAATTTGAAGACTAGTCGGTACGAATAAGGTCACCTTGTAGACTCCTATGAACCTAACTATCTCCCTAGTACTAAACGATATTAATTTCGAGTAACCGGAAACGATTCCCACTAATATTTGTACAACAGACTTCTAGTTAAAAATCCAGAACGGCTACAATTACCGTAAGAATTGTTTTCCGGCCGCGCAAAATTAATTTCGATGGGCTATTGAAATTTCACTTTATTGGGCTATATTACTGTGTATAGATCTTACCACACAAAAAAACTAAGATTTCTTCTTCCATTTGGGCGCCATATTGTTAGCGAGACCTCGGAGGCACTAGGTCGAATTAGGACCGGCTATGTCTGACAAGACTCTTCATTCGGGGTGTGACTCCCTCCCTTCGACCTAGCCCTAAAGGACCGTCACAATTAAAATTCAAAACAAAAAAAAAACGTTACTTTCAAAAAAAATATACCACTTGGAGTGGGAGGCAGATGTATTCCTCCAGTCGCCCAACCCAACCATGGTCACCAGTATATCCTTCGATTGATTAGTGACCCCACGAGCCCGCTCACACTCACCACTTACCCTTATTTACCAACCCCTGTAAAAATAAATTAACCGTTCATTTTGAAATTGCTATAAATTTTCAATACATAATTTTATTTAATAAATTACCTAAATCTAATAATAATTCTAATGATCTATGAATGGCTAAACTTTCAAAAAAAATAAAAATATAAATAATTTAATATAAACCTTACAAAAAAAACTAACAACATAAAACATACAAAGTGCCCTTAAAACGTTGAACATAAGACATAAGTATGAACTACGCGTCGATATGCGTTGCTTGACGTTATAAGTAAAATTTTTCCAGGGATGGGTGTGAGGTTGTATTCACTATTGGTTTGGTATACAAAAAAAAAAAAATAAATATATATTATATTGAACTTTAAAGGCCTGAAGGAGCTCCCTAAAACCTGACTAAGCACAACTACTAATTTCCAGTAAATTTTGTTATTATTAATAAGTAGGGAATATAACCCTCACTTTTTCCCTCAAATTGTTTTCTTTAACTCAAAAAATAATTTTTTTGTATTGGTCGTTTCAACGCTAGTACTATTTGATCTTCCTTCAAACGCGGGGTATTTTTTTAATGGCACTTTAACAAAGAAAAAAAAAAATAATAAAATTTTAAAAAAATTTTATACACTTAATACTAATATGAATTGCACTAAGAAAAAAGTTATAAAAAAAATATATTCAAAAAAAACTAATATCACTGAGACTAATATGACTAATATTTTTGTTGTATTTTTCTTTTAACAGCCTTGGCTGTCTAATGCCGCGCAATTTCGCAATTGATAATTATGTACTCCTCTTCTAGGTTAAAATTTAAAATCTTCTTTTACCGGTTACCTGAGTTTAGGACAATTATTTTCTTCACCTTCTGGGGTTTTCCTTCAGATAACTTTTGGCGGGCGCTCCCAGAAGCTTCTGGTCTCCACAAACACAAATCAAATTTATTCTGGCCCTGTTCCAGATGGAGGCCAGTCCCAAACTAATGATATAAACAAAAATATCTTACACCACTATATTTTTCACCGAAATAATTGCCAACTTACGTTCTCTTTTTGTCCTCAATACTCTTTCAGGGAAACCGTCAAACCCACAGATGTGTCCTAACCTCCAATTCTTTCACGGTTAACCTAATTAATACTTTATTAACCAAAAATATTATCAACACAAAAAAACAAATAATCACCTTTCTAATAATTGACTGCTTTAAACGGCTTAATCACCGATTCTAATTTTTTATAAATTATATTTATTTTGCACCACACAATTTATTGTTTGGTTTTTTTATTTAAAAATTCAGCGACAACACGTCTGATTCCACTGCCTATTATTTTCACAATGGCCTCTATCAAAAATGGCCATCGATTTTTAAGTATCTATTGTTCCAACAGGCCATATTGTTTTCTAATTCCTTAATCAAACTACTAACTATCCCTTTCAATTCCTAATCCAACATTTTCTTCATCCACTTGTCCCTTTCTATTTTTCTTCATACAAAAATAATTTCCCTACTGTGAACCGTTTTACCTTCCTTGACTCAAAACAAAATTTCCCATACATTCAAATTTTAACGATCAAAAATTGTTTAAAATTAAAAAACAGCTTTTCATTCAAAAGCCATACCACTATGAACTAGTAACTTTACACTAACAAAAACAAACACTCGTACCCTGGCAAACGGCCACCCTAAAGCAAAAAGTACCTGTTTGTACAACTGGGACATGTGAAACCAAAACAAAACAGCAGAAGAAACAGACAAACACACAGTAATAAAAAAAAAGGTAATTTTGTTAAATAAAGTTGATTTTATTCAATTTTATTTACTTTAAATTAACTTTTTTTTTAATATTCATAATTTTTGACTAATCCTCTTCATAATTTCCTTCCTCTCTTTTCAGCTCCCCGGGACCACTGGAACATGTGTACTGGAGTTCTTATGAATTCCGGTGCACATGTGGATTTTCGTAAAAAGTATCGTTCCGATACTTATTTAAAACAATTTAATTAATATTCTTTTTCTTTTCTTTGTTTCCTTTCAGGCACACTGGACGGGGGCTTAACTGCGGGCAAAAAGTAAGTCCGCACGACCAAGGTTTCCTCCCGTTCGCTGATGGTACCACTGCAGATTGGCCATCTGCAAAAGCATGTGGTGGGCCATCCCAACATATGAGCCGGGAAGGGGTGGGGTTTAATGATAAACATCGAGGCTCCCCCATAGGCAATTAATAAGCCCCTTCCCATATACATTGTTGAAATTTTTGGAGGGTACAGCCGCCCACTGTTAATATAAAGGCCGGCGTTACGGATAGTACCCAAAAATGTGTTTACCCTAAGGGCACCCCACGAAAAATTTTTTTCGGGGTCAGACGTTGGTTGGCTAAGGGGCCACCGCAACAAACGAGGGCTTTAAAATATTTAAATATAAAATGCAGTAAAAACAAAAAGTACCCAGTAGTATCGAGTACTCAGTTGAAAAGTATTGAGTAGTATCAGGTAGTCAAAAGTAGCAGGATTTCACAACACTACTTATATAGACTTGTGTCACAGACTAAACAGACCTGACTCAACTGACAGATGCCAAAATTGTCTATAACGAGAATAAATAACAATATGTCAAAATGATGTCAAATTGTCTTCCAGAGTTGCATTTGTAAATTTCATACATTTTGCGGAGAACTGGAGAAGTTTTTGCAAATTTACACTGCAGTCCCACGATCAAGATTTTCTTGAAATTCTTTTACATATACTGTTTGTCAAAACATGTAAAAATTGACAGTTGTGACGTAGGCTGCACGCAAGTTGAAAGCAATTTCAATATTTGTGAAAGGAAAAACAAAAACAACTTCAAAAGAATTGTAATCAGCTGTTTTCTTGAACGTAAATTGATACACTCCACTTGAAAGAGAAATCTGAAAGCAATTTCAATATTTGTGAAAGGAAAAACAAAAACAACTTCAAAAGAATTGTAATCAGCTGTTTTCTTGAACGTAAATTGATACACTCCACTTGAAAGAGAAATCTAAAGCAAGTTCGTTTCAATTTTAGAAAGTGTGAGTGCATTGGTAAAAAAGTGTGAGTGTATTAAAACTTGATATTCAAAACTTGATCGTGTAACCCTCAAGTTAGAGAAATAATTTGCCGCCAGTGCTGCCATATGGCAACGAGCGTTTTTTATGGCGATTTTAAATGGCATTCAAACCTAAATGCAAAACACACGTTTTGTTTGCCAAAACAAGTGGAAAAGAATAAAGAACTTAAGATGAAAATGATAATGTATTTATAATTCAAAATATTAAATAAAAACTGTTTAATACGATTGATGAAAAAAATATTTTTTAGGTCTTTTAAAAGCGATAAACCAAAAAAGGACAAAAAAAAATATTTCTATTAGAGCTCCTACATTTGTCCATAAAACATTAAGGGTATGTCAGTTACCGAAATAACTAAAAAGTGGTACCGATACTGAAATAAGTAAAATACCGTTAACGCTAAAAAAACCGTAACCGAAATAACTGAAATATCGTTACCCCTAAAATACCGTAGCCGAAATAAACGAAAATAGCGTGATGCCTACCGAAACACGAATCGAATCGGTTACCATCCATGAAAAATATACAAAATAATTGTTGCTGACAGAGATCTGGGAACAGATTCTCTAAAAAACAAAATCGTTTTGCTTAAAACGCGAATTAGATTGCTATCGTTTTGACGATGTTACTAACTACAACGTTAAGCTAAACGATGAAAAATGTTGTTTGTGGGCGTTGTGGTGTAATGGTTAGCGCGTTGGACTGTTACACAGATAGTCCCCGGTCCGATCGCCGGCGGCGACAACATCAAAGAAATAATATCTAAGAGTTTTTCTATCCCTCATACGTATTGCAGCGTCCGCCTTCGGTGTTCCCATATCACTTAAACCTACCGAAGAAAAATAATGAATCAGGATTATAAACAAAAAGCTTCAATATGTTTGATAACTCTCTATCAATTGGCGAGCAACAACTGTTCTAAGACTTATCATCACGCGCAATAACAGTGCTGCCATTCTTGAAGCCTTATTCTTTTCGCATCTCCTCTCGACCCCCTTTGCAAAGAAAGTAACACATTAATAAATAGGAGGAATTTCCTGGGTGTTGCTTCACTTAAAAAAAAAAAAAAAAATGAACTACAATCGTCGATTGTCCTACTGAATTCCTAGCCTGGTCTTAGAAATTTAACCGGTAGAGTTGGCTAAATTTATTTCATCCTGTTAAAAAAAAAAAGAAAACAGCGATATTTTAAATTTGCTATGTATATTTTTACAATTTTCCTTAAATTTGACAATTTTATGACTTAAAATAACTTACAAATACTTAAGAATCACTTAAACTCTAAACACATAAAACAAATATCACTCTTTAACTAACAATCAACATCAACATCAGCTTTGGTTTTAATTTTATTTGAAGTTTCAAAACCCATTGTTTGATTTGATTTATTCGGATACCATCTTAAGAATACGGCACGATCATCGTCATCTACAGCGAGAGAGAGAGAGAGAGAGAGAGAGGGAGAAAGACAAGTGAGTAGATTGAATTAAAAATAAGTTTAAATAAATAATTTTATAAGATCTGCTAACTTGAATTCAAATTAGCAAAATTAAGTTCTGAACTATGGTTCACTAATAGAAAAAAATTAGTAAATATTTTTGGTAAAACTACTAAAAATTTTTGTTAAAAATTATAAATAAAGGGTGATTTTTTAGCAACTTTCTTTTTGGCAAACACTGTTTTTGGCAGCTCAGCTGTTTTATTGTAACATGTTACTGTTAAACATGTTCAGTTTGGTCTATAATTTAACCATGAATCGACTTACAAACGAACAACGCTTGTAGGTTATTGCATATTATTATCAAAATTCATGTTCGGTTAGGAAAGTGCAAATTGTGTTCATCGGCGAAGCTATATAATTTCTGGTGGAATGGATACGTGAACAAGCAAAATTGCAGTATTTGGTGTGAAGAGCAGCCAGAAGCATCGCAAGAACTGCCAATGCATAATAAAATGCACTGTTTGGTGTGGATTATAGGCCGGTGGCATCATTGGACCGTTCCTTTTCAAAGACGACGAAGGCAGGAACGTTACTGTGAATGGCGAGCGCTACCGTGCGATGATTACAAATTGTTTTTGCCAAAAAATGGAAGAGCTGACCTTGCGTGAAATGTGGTTTCAACAAGACGCTGCCACATATCACACAGCACGCGAAACAATGGCCCAATTGAGAGGCGAGTTCGGTGAACAACTTATTTCACGTTTGGGGCCGGTCAATTGGCCGCCTAGATCGTCAGATTTAAAGCCTTTAGACTAATTTTTGTGGGGCTATGTCTATAGGCGCAGGACCGCAACGGTTGACACACTAGAAGCCAATATTTAAGAATTTATTTGTGAGATACCGACCGATATGTTTTAGAGAGTATGCCAAAATTGGACCCGGCGTATGAACCATTTGAGGCTTAGCCGCGGCCAACATTTACATCAAATCTTCTTTAAACATTGCATTATATAGATCGTTCTATCGGCTCAAATAAAGATTTCATACATTTCTTTAAATTTTATGTGTTTTTTTTTAAATCAAATCCGAAAGCTCTTAAAAAATCACCCTTTATTAGTAAGATAAGAATAGCAAAAATAAATCTGTTGAATCTACAAATATTAAGTTATATTTGAACTAAATTTTATTTAATTTAAAGTAACAAATTAATCTGCTTAAATCAGCAAAAAATGGTCTAAATATTAGTAGACAAAAAAAAAATGATGTGAAATTTTTTAAGTTTTTTTTTAGATTTTTAAAATTTTTTATACGAATTTAAATCTGCCCTTCTGAAATCAGCAATCTAAAATTTTTAATAAAAATTTCTGTTGTTTTTAGCAAAATATTCTGTTATTTGCATTTTACTAAATTTAAGGTAAATATAGCAACATTTTGACGATATTACAGTTTTTTGGTTGTTTTTTTTCGCCACAAATATTTAGTAAATGATTTTGCTAATTTTAGCAAAGTAAATTGCCATTTTCAATTAACTAATATTAAACTCGAATATAACTAACATATTGTAAAGTTAACAGTTTTATTTTTGCTGTTTTGCTATTAATATTTTGCAAAGAAAATCTGCTGATTTGTGCAGCAGTTTTTTCTACAACGTCATTTTTAACTTTTCTACAACGTAATTTTTAGTAGCTTTTTCTGCTATTTATACAGGTTTATTTCTATGAGTATAATAAATAGGGCAAGGAATTTCATGCAACTAAAAATTTAAAATATGCGCTTATAAAATACGGCTAAAAATTAAAAATATGCACCGAAAACATGAAAATTATGTATTTGGCATCCATTCTTTCAATAGGAATAGAATCTTAAGCTTTTATTCGGTTTTGCAATATTTTAAAATGCAAAAATGATTTTTCTTAGATTAAAATATAAAAATGTATCCAAATTTTTTTTTTTTAAATAAAAAAAAAAATACATAAATAAAAGGAAAATATGCGGTAAAAACCACAAAATATTGATAACAAGTAAAAATAGGCAACTACAAATCGATGCCATTTTAAATAAATTTAAATTTTATGATTCGGATATGATTTAATGCAATTTTTTTCACTACACTAATAAAGTTTTCTTTACAATATAAATGGAAGGCTTCAGAGTTTAAATGAAGCCATTTTTAATGAAACTTTTTAATTAGTCTTATGAACTTTTTAATAAATAAAATGAAAATTTTCAATGAATTTTATAAAAAACTTCATTCACTTAATGCAAAGTTTGAATGGACAAATTCCAGTGACATTTCATAAATCTAATGCAAAAATTCATTGATATCATGCAGATAATTCTCTCAGTGTATCAGAAAACATTTCCTTGAAATTCCTTGCCCTAGTAATGATAATAATTGGACCAGCGTACTTATCTCAAAATAACCAAAGTTTACACAAAAAAAATGTTTGTCTAAAAAATATCAATTAAGATTTTGTTCGATTTCAAATTCACATTCAATTAAAAGTTTCATAATATGTATTAAATGTTTAATTGAAAATGAATTTGGTGCACACAAAATATTTAGTTTTTCTAACCCATAAAAATGCAAAAATTTTAAAAATCACCAAAATTGGAAAAAGTATCGCCAAAATTTCATAAATCGATTAAATTTAAAAAATTTGATAATATTAAAAAAATTTGCCAAAATTTGAAGAAAACAGATTCAAAATTAAAAAATAAAATGCTAAAATTGAAACAAATCGCCAAAATTTAAAAGAAATCGACAAACTGAAATAAATCACTAATATTAAAAAAAAATTACCAAAAATTAAAAAACACCAAAATTAAAAAACGCAGAAATTAAATTAAATTACAAAAATTAAAAAGGTTTGCGAGATATAGAAGTTTTAAATTTTATTTAGGTGTTTCTTCAATTTGAGCGGTTTTTTTTTTCAATATTGGCGATTCTTTTCTTTTAGAGATTTTTCCAATTTGAGCGTTTTTTTTTACATATTAGCGATTTTTTTAATTTTGACAATTGTTTTTTTTTTTCCAATTTTGGCGTTATTTTTTTTTTACTTTGGCAATGTTTTTCAATGTTTTTCAATTTCGGCAATTTTGAGGATTTTTTTTTTTTAATTTCCGCGATTTTTTAAATTTGGATTTTTTTTTTAAATTTTGGCGACATTTTTTCGTTTATGAAGATTTTTTCTTGAAATTTTTCAATTTTTTAGCATTTTTTTTTGTTTTTTAATTTTGAAGATTTTTTAATTTTCGCGATTTTTTTTCACAATTTTTGTGATATTTGTTAGTTGTGTAATTATTGCGATTTTTTATTTTTTTAATCGATTTTCCCCCAATTATTTGGCGATTTTGTGCAAGTTTTAATAAAATTTTGAATAGTGTAAAAAATCAATATTCAATTAAATATTGAGTAGATATGATTAAAACTTTAATTGGAAATAAAATCAATTGAATAGTTACAAATTATTTTAATTAATACTACAATTTCTTTAATAGGACCGAATTCAATTAAACTTTTAATCGAATCAGCAAATATATTAATTGAAATACGATTTTAGTTTTTTTCTGTGTAGTTAAGAATGTCAAATTTAGCAGGTCTAAATTACCCAAATTTATGAAAAACTGCATTAAGTTAATTAAACGTCTCAATTGACGGATTCCAGTGACTATTCATAGATCTAATGCTCAAATTCAATGATATCATGCAGATAATTCTTGAGACTTTTAAATTAAAAAAATTTCACATGAAATTTCAATTTCAAATAGAAATTCTCAAAATTCTAAATAAAATTCTGATTTTACATTCAAAATTGGGACATTTTCAAATGAAAATAAGTTTTTATAAAATTGAGGAAATTCTAAATGAAATTGAGATTTTTCGCTGGTAATTGAGAAAATTACAATAAAAATTGTGACTTTCCATATGAAGTTGAGACTTTCTATATGAAATTAAGATTTTTCATTTGAAATTGGGAAAATTTTATTTGAAATTCTGAAAACTACATATAAGAATCGCAAACTTCCAAATGATATTAAGAAACAAATCATATTAATACACTAAGACAAAAGTCAGAAAAGTAAGCAACATTTTTTCTGGGGGAATCCTTGCAGAAAAATTGCTAATTCAGCAAAATTTTTGCTGACTTTTTTTAGTGTATTAATTTCTTAATTTCATTTGGAAGTTTCCCGTTTTTGTTTGGAATTTTCTGAATTTCGTATAAAATTTTCCCAATTTGAAATGCAAAATCTTAATTTCATATAGAAAGTCTCAATTTTAAATGAAAAGTCACAATTTTTATAGTAATTTTTTCAATTACCAGGGTAAAATCTCAATTTCATATAGAATATCCTCAATTTAAAAAAAACTCATTTTCATATGGATCAAGTAACAAGTTATAAATTCAGTTACACAAAATAATATTTTTTATCAATTGGAACATTTTTTTTGATCCATTTAAAGGCTGTTTGTTGTAGTAATAATTTTAATTAAGTTTCATTTGCCATTTTTGTCCTTCGGCCACTAAGTGTTAAAGATTTTTTGAATAGTAAAGATAATAATATTCTAAGAAAATTTAAGTGGTATGGTCAGAAGTTAATGAAAAGTGTTATTCTGTAAATTTCCTAGTGGGTCTTTTTTTTAGCCAAAAGTGTAAAAACTAACTTTATATCGACCAAGTTACATAAAATATTTATTTTATGATTTTTTTTTTTATCAAATTATATGCTTTACAATCTTGTAGTCATAATTAAAATTAAGTTTCATGGGTCTTTTTTGTTCCCTGGCCACTTACAGTTAAAGATATTTTATATAAGAGTAAAATTAGATAAAAGTATTTGTTGTCTAATAAAAAATGTGCGATATTTTTCTGAAAATTATGCAAACTTTGATAAGAACATTATGCAAAATTTGATAAGAAATTTTGTTAAACTTTTGACAAAATAAGCAATTTCAATAAAATGTCCTGGAAAGGAGTAGCTTCGAACACAAACTTGAATTGTCAATTTTCAAATTAATTATTTTTCTTTAATCAAAACATTAGAACATCAGGGGTAGAAAATTAAGAAGATATAAATGACTATAAATTAGTGTCCGACCGAACAGTTCGGCCAAAAAACTATATTTTGTCGGTTTTTTGATATCTAGAGGCAATGATGAAAAATTTTGGTATTGGAAACATGTTTGTTGAGCCGATTTAATTCGATTTTGTGTATAAAATTTAAGACAAAAGCCGAAGTTCTTCTATAAAGTTTAAAGTTCGTCCGAACAGTGAATTCATTGCTTAACTACAGACTTTTCTTCAAATTTGACTGACACTCAAAATAGCATATAATCAGTCCAATAAACATTTTTCCATCCGCCAAATTTGTCCATAATGCTTTTAAAATACCGAATACAGACCAAATGCATTTTCTGGCCAAACTGTTCGGTCGGACACTACTATAAATGACACTTAAAATTACTACAAATGTAGCTAAAAATGCAATGACTGCGTTTGTCATAAAAATTACTAGCCATGTAGTCAGTTTTAAATATTGATAAAACAACTACAAGGTAGTAAAAACGACTATCGAAGCGGTCAAAAACAACTGACCTTAAATGAATGCATAAACCATAAAAATGAGTAAGAAAACAATGAACATAAAACGACAACATAAGTTGTAAAAACTACTGTTTTTAACAGTTATTTTTTCTTTTAATTCCAATACAAATTTGCATTTTCTGCATCCTATTAAAAATGCAAAGTAAAAATGCCAAACGGTATTCCAGTTATGACGTTTTTATGCATTGGATTTACATTGAAATTTTCTTATTTTTATTTGCAAACTATGATCATATCAATAATAACAAATATTAACTTAACGAGAATTAAAAGTTTGATATAATTTTTATTAAAAATAAAAATTAAGTTTTTCTTTTTTTTTTTTTTTTTTTTAATTTTTTTTTAGATAGAGAATTTTTAAAAACTAGAAGTAATCTTCTATTTTTGAATAACTAACAATAATTAACTGTTTACTGCAAAATTACTGTTTTGGTAGTTGTTGATTAAAATACTAAAACAACTACTCAAAACAACTGTTAATGAAAAACAGTATTTTTGCTTAGTTATTTTTTGAAATGACTGTCTAAATGAGTCGTTTTTCATTTTCTCTTAGAAAAATGACTACAACAGCAGTTAAAACAACTACTACTGTTTACTACCCGAGTGACCTTCTTGTACACTCAGAAAAGTTCAACAGTTACTACATGACAGTTATTTGTGTAGTAATGCGTTTGTAGTTATTTTAACTGCATTTTCAGTTGTTTTATTTAGAACAATATTTTTTAACGGTTTCTGAGGGTTGAGTTTTTAAACAACCTACCAAAATTACTGCATTGCGGTAACAGTTATTTTATGCAATTGTTTCGACTTTTTGAGAAAGTGTGTGTGTATCCAAAGAAACAAAAAAAACCAATATGGCGTATGCAACAAGCGGCTTGTTTATAAATTGTTTTGCTCTTTTATCTTTAGTCTAAAAGAGAATGTTAAAGTAAATGTTTATTAAATAAATAAAATATTTTCTTGTAGCTATTTAATATATGTATGTTAAGACAATGTGATGAAAAGAAATCAAATAAACAATCGTATTCAGAAACTGCTAGTGGTACAAAAAAACCAAGCACTTTATTTATTTAGTATTTAGATTTAGTAAATTTCAGAATTTTTCGAGATCTTTTGGGATTTGTTTTTGTTGCTAAAATTTAAAGTTAATAACGTTTTTTATTGAATCTCAATTTGTTCATTGTAGAATTGCTAAAAATACGTGTTTTTATCGCTGACAATCGAATGTGATTTTTTGGTTAACGAAAACAAATACTGGACTCCCGAAATATCCCGCAATCCAGAGATCGAGATTTCCAAAATCCCGAATCCCGGGATTTTTAAATATCAGTCCCGATTTGCATCCCAACTTGCAACATGCTTTTTCATGATTCCGTTTTTTAAATTTTCTAAATTTATTTTAATATTAATTTCTTTACCCTGCCAGCAAACAAGCTCAAAAATTAGTCAGAAATGGTCTTAAAATATATTAAAATTTCAAATTGTTGTATAAAATTGGTTTATCCAGAAGAGCCTTCTTTTTGATGCAAAAATTATTTAAAAAATTGTGTAGTCTCAAAATGTATCATTTTTTTGGAATCTTTTTTGAATTGTTCACAAAATATTCAAATGCAATTACATTTATGAGACAATTCCGAACCATTTTTATGATCTATTAATTTCCTTAACATTTTTGTGTCTTTATTTTCCTCCAAAAAGTAAATAAATTTTAACAAAAATTTTTTTTTATTAAATTTCTAATATGTGTAATTTCATTTTCGACTCATAAAAAAAGAACCCTCAAAAAAGTATCAACATTTTGTTGGCTGATATTTTTTGTATTTCATAAAGTTTTTTCAAATAAAAGTAGAAAGCTCAAGTTTATTCAGAATTTTCTGAAGTAAAAGTCGAAAGCCCAAGTTTATTCGGAATTTTCTGAATTTAATTTAGAACTTAACTACTCAATTTTTAATGAATAATCTCAATTTAATTTAAAATTTCCCAATTTCAAATGGAAAGTCTTAATTTCAAACATAAAGTCACAGTTTAAAATTTCTCAATGTCAATTGGAAAATCTCTATTTCATTTAGAATTTTCTGAATTTTAAATACAAAATGTCATTTGGATTTAAAATTTTCTAAATGAAAATAGAAAATCTCAATTTCATTTGGATTTTTTCCAATTTCTAATAAAAAATCTCAATTTTATTTGGAGTTTCTCAAGTTCTGTTAAAAAGTTCTCAAATTCAATTGAAAATGGTGTAGCGCTTATATGAAAATATCTGTAGTCAACGTTAAACTCTGGTTATTTTTTTTATAAATAAGTTACCTGCCCTTAATCAGTTAGTTTTTTTTAACTTACAATTATGTTTATGATCTTTATCACATTTTTTGGGACATATTGAAAAGTGGACATCTATTTGACGTTCAGCTACAATCTCTAAAACTGGTATCTCTTCACTTTTGGTATCATCACAAGGCGGTTCAACTGTTTTAGAAGAATTATAATTTTTATCATTAATCACTGGTTTTGTATTTAAAATATAATATAAACGTTTTTTGCGGTTTGTGGAGGAAGTATTATGTGGATTGTGTTTATCAGATGTATCTCTAACTTGTATTACAATCTCATTCGTACTCTTTTTAGGTGTTTGTTTGGAACATGGAAGTACTGGCGTTGTGGTTTTACTGTATTTAGGTGTTGTGGTAGGTGTTTGAGTTGTGCTTAACGTTGTGGAATATGTTGGTGGATGCCGAGTTTGTACAGAAGTAGCTGATGTTTGCGTTGCAGTTGTTTTAGGTGAGGTATAAGTTTGAGTTGGATTTTCGGTAGTTGGGGGTTGTGTTGTTTGTTTATAGTCCACAATATATTCGTCTTCTTCAGATGCATCTACATTTTGACTAGATTGAGTAGTTGTGTTTATTGTTGTGGGTGTTGTTTGTGTAGTTGTAGGTGGAGTAGGTGTTGTTTCCTCAGGAACAACAGTAACATAATTAGGATTTTCCGTTGTTTCTTGGTCAGTAATCCGAGAATTATCAATAACAATTTCAGAATCCAATGCTGCAACTTCATCTTCATAGTAATCGGGTAATTCGGCTGTTCCTGAGAAACTTAATGAAATAGCCTCATCGGTATAGTCATTGTTAAAATCGGTTGTTCCTATTGGAATATTTTTAGTTGTTGGAGGAGATTGAGTAGTTTCCACATCATTGATAAAATCGGTTGTTCCTATTGGAATATTTTCAGTTGTTGGCATAATTGTTGTTGGGGGAGATTGAGTAATTTCCACTGGAAAATCTGTTGTAGATTCTTCATTATAGTTTTTTGCTGTGGTTGGTTTAACGTTAATATTCTTAACTGGTATATATTCTTCCTCAATTAAATCGTTGAGTTTTGGTTTTAGAGGCTTTGAAGTTTTCATGGATTTGGCTAATTTTTCATTCCATATGGTAGATTTCTGTGGTTTATTTGAAACTGGTAAAAGTTCCTCAGCTACTAAAGGATTTTTATCATATTCAATTTCTGAAGTAAATTGAGAGTCATCAATTATTGTTTCGAAATCTGAAGCAGCCTCATCTGTAAAGTCAGTGAAAATATCTGTTGTATTTGGGGAATCGGTGTTATCAGTATAGTCATTGGGAGTAGGTGTTGTTTCCTCAGGAACAACAGTAACATAATTGGGATTTTCCGTTGTTTCCGGGTCAGTAATCCGAGAATTATCAATAACAATTTCAGAATCCAATGCTGCAACTTCATCTTCATAGTAATCGGGAATTTCGGTTGTTCCTGAGAAACTTAATGTAATACCCTCATTGGTATAGTCAATATTAAAATCGGTTGTTCCTGTTGGAATATTTTTAGTTGTTGGAGGAGACTGAGTAGTTTCCACATCATTGTTAAAATCGGTTGTTCCTATTGGAATATTTTCAGTTGTTGGCATAATTGATGTTGGATTAGATTGAGTAGTTGCAACTGGAGGTGTTTGAGTAGTTTCTTGTATTTGAACAGTTGTTAAAGGACCTGGATTAGTTTCAGCTGTTGTATGTTGTGGTTCACAATCCATATCATCTACACAATCGTCTTCATCATCTTTTGTAGTAGACACTTGAGTTGTATGCAAAGAAAGTGTTTGAGTAGTTGTGTTTATTGTTGTGGGTGTTGTTTGTGTAGTTGTAGTTGGAGTAGGTGTTGTTTTCTCTGAAACAAAAGTAACATAATTGGGATTTTCTGTTGTTTCTGGGTCAATAATCCGAGAATTATCAATAACAATTTCAGAATCTAATGCTGCAACTTCATCGTCATAGTAATCGGGAAATTCGGTTGCTCCTGAGAAACTTAATGTAATACCCTCGTCGGTATAGTCATTGTTAAAATCGGTTGTTCCTGTTGGAATATTTTTTGTTGTTGGAGGAGATTGAGTAGTTTCTACAGCATTGTTAAAATCGGTTGTTCCTATTGGAATATTTTCAGTTGCTGGCATAATTGTTGTTGGAGGTGATTGAGTAGTTTCCACTGGAGATGTTTGCGAAGTTTCTTGTATTTGAACAGTTGTTAAAGGAGCTGGATTACTTTCAGTTGTATGTCGTGGTTCACAATCCATATCATCTGCACAATCGTCTTCATGAGCTTTTTGAGTTGTATCCAAAGGAAGTGTTTGAGTAGTTGTGTTTATTGTTGTGGGTGTTGTTTGTGTAGTTGTTGGCTCGGTTTCTTCCAAGGAATCAGTTTCCGTTGAATTTTCAGGTAAATCTTCATCTTTGTTTGGATCTTCTTTCTCAATTTTTTGTATAGTTTCGGTCATTGGAAATTGAGTTGTATGAATTGTTTGTGTTGTTGTTTGTTTTAGTGTAGTACTTCTGGATTCTCGAGTAATATCTTCACTTAGTGTTTCTGTTACTTCGCTATTGTTTGTTTCTTGGGTAATTTTTGGTGGACATATAATATTTAGATTAGTGTTTCATAAAATTAATAAAAACAGGGCATCAAAAATAGATTATGGAATGTTTTATAACATTATAAAATACATTTTTTTTAGTTTAAACGAGCTTAAGATCATTTATTTATTAATTATTTATTTCCAATATTTCGTCTCCACATTGGGTGACTTCTTCAGGGAACAAATATTACAATCTGAAAAAGCTAGTTTTAATAATTAAAAAATTTGTATAATTTATTTTTTTTTTAATTATTAAAACTAGCTTTTTCAAATTGTAATATTTGTTCCCTGAAGAGGTCACCCAATGTGGAGACGGAATATTGGAAATAAATAATTAATAAATAAATAATATTAAGCTCGTTTAATCTAAAAAGAATAAAATAAAAGAAGATCGAAGAAAACTAAAATTTATTATAAAATACATTAAATTCCAAAGGAAAATTTATACGATTTGACCTAGAAACAGATAAATTACAAACCTTAAACATCCTAATTTAAGAAACCGATTTGTTTAAACTTGTTAAAAAGTGGCGAGTTTTCTCCTCTAACGAAAACGCCGTGTAAGAGGCTCTTTCTTATAAAGGACCAGGTTCTTAGCTAGTTCGTATAAATTTTCCATAGGGATAGAGCAAAACATAAAATATATTTAATACAAGAGTTTGTGCAAAAGTATTGGCATATGTGCTTAGAAAGGTTTAACAAGTGCTTTATTTTGGGAAAGGTTAGTTATAGTATATACTAGAATCTTAGACAGAAAATATATCCAAATTTGGAACTTCATTAATTTAAAGGGTCATTCACAAACAAATGTGTTTTCTTATTTTAAAAAACAACAAAATGCACTTTGGAATTCAGAGAGTTCACCAACAGTAAATTTAATGACCTACCCACTTTAACCAAAGTGAGCTTTGCGGAAAGGAAGTTTCGTAAAATCTTCAAAGCAGCGGCTGCTCACTTCAACCTTCTGGAAGTATGTCGATCGTCTGGCCAGATTTTCCAGCAGAAGCTTCAGGACTCGCAGGTGAGCAATCCAAGCTTCATTCGACCAACCCCAGCGACAACAGGATCAGTTGACTGAACTGGGAGATTATCGTTCAAAATTTGAACCGGAGCCAGGAAGCTGTGGTCAAGACGCCCTTGAGAAAGAACGGTTGTAGCGAACCGTGACCCATCGAAAACATTCGATGCAATTAGCCACACGACACTTTTCAGAGATACTGCCTTATGCAGTCTTCCGAATGATAAAAAGAGGTGGATAGTTTATTATCTGTATTGAAAAAAAAAACCCGTAGAAGTAAACAAATGGTCCCTCAGAGTGGAGTTATCTACCCGATATTGTTTAATTCCTACGTTACAAAGCTCCCGGCACCACCGGAAGGGACGACGGGTCACGATATTGATAGCTTATACGTTAGGGTGCACGTCTATATACAATATTCAGTTGTCTATATATGCCTAGGATAAACACTTGGCCAAATTATAGAGTTTCCATGTATACCTATAATCATAGGTGTGAATATACGGAAACTCTTAACTCATTGTGATTCAATTTAAAAAGTATAAGAGGCTTTAATGCTTTAAAAACGTTTACAATATGAAAATATAGATTAAGGCATAAGCAATCAATTTCTTGAGAAACAACCAATTTCTTAAGATTGAGGATGGCCTTCACCTTATCTTATGAACAACCACAGGAGTCACTCCCTTAGGAGGAGGCTTTTCTCCTCTTTGTTTGGAACATTGTGAAATGCTTGCATCAGCGGAGGGGACGGAAGCGAAAGTGGTTGCATACGCTGACGACGTTGTGCTGTTTATTAGGTAAATTTCTATTTTAACGATGAGGTGACCTGGGTGACCTCTAAATTTTTTATTAAAGAATGCAAAGAATATTACATAAAAGCATTTTTTCCCCGGCTGTACAAATTCTACTGGATGAATACAGCAGTCATTAGGCTGATATTCCTATGGAATACTGGTAAGGCGGATGTCGGTAAAGAAAAAATCATATCTCTCTAACTTTGTTACGGAACAAAATTCTAGCTGGAATATCGACCAGGACTACGAACTCTGTTATTTTAAGGGATGAAATACTGTTTTTCACTAATAGTTAGGGTGGGGAGGGTGTTGCAAGCAGGGTCAATCGTTAGACTGATATTAACAGGGAAGGCGGATGTTGACAGTTGGATTTCCAAACGAATTCCGAGCGAATGAGGCGTTATTCAGGCGGAAGTCTATTTAATTGATAAAGACCCGTGGATAAAACAGAATAGGAGAGTCATTGGGCTTTAAAAGCCTTGGAATCCAAATTTACAAGGAATTGCTCTGAGTCAGTCGGGAATCCGTTACATATGGATGTCCTGTTCCCTCTAACGGGTATTTGCGTTGCAATCGGGCACTTATCGGATAAAGCAACAAGATAGTGGGGTGTCTCAAACTCTATGGCCGCTGTCTAACTCAACGAAATCGTGGACTCTTCTTGGTTTTGGCAAGCGGGCAATAAAAATGCTTATTGCAGTTCTCACTGGGCATCGAGACCGGATGATTGCGACCTAGGGTTACTATTGAGAGACATTGTTGTAGTATCAATCTATGAGAAGCGGAGGTGAAGACAGAAATCTAAAGAGGACTTTTGTTGGGGATCTAGGCAGACAGCGAAATGTACCTTAATCTGTTCTCGCTGAATTTTTGAGGATATTCTGATAGTTTTATGCATGACGATGAAAGAAGAGACTAAGGGAAATCGTGATAGCCAGCATGGCCTGGAAAAAATCTTCTTAAGTTAAAAGAGTAGCAGCTTTTCAAGCTGGGGCTACTCATATAGGGACTACTGTTGGAGTTGTGTAGAATTTTTGTTGATCAAGACAGTCTGCGGGATATTCGATATCGAGGACTGTTTTTGAATATACTTGATAGTTTTAGTTGATTTTTATGAGAATGTGGGAAATCACAACACACCTCAATTATTTTGAAAAATGTGTATTAATTCATATATCACTTTCTAATCCCGTAGTTAATTTCTTAATTTTTTTTTAGAATACCCTCAATTAGCTTTAAGACTTCTCAGACTTTTGATTAGGAGCGTTTTAACTCACAAATAAATAGTTAACTTTTGTTTCTTAGAAAAATTGTGCATTGAAATCATTTTTGTAAAAATTTAAAACATACCTGTGGGTAAAGTTTCATTATAGTCAGGACTGACGGATCTTACAGTAGTACTTGTGGTCACTTGAGGCGAAGAAGTAGTAGTAGTAGTTGTTGCTGCGGTTGTGGAATCTTTTGTGGTAGAAGTCTCCGTTGAAGTCGAAATTTTGGGTGTGGTAAGATCTTCAATGCTTGTTGTTGTCTCATCTACATCTGTAGTCATCATTTCCGTTGTTATAGTTTCCGTTGTTATAGTTTCCGTTGTTATAGTTTCCGTTGTAGTGTGCTCGTTATCGTTGTCCTCAGCTGAGTCCGTTGTGGTATCTACGTCAGTAGTGGTTTCTACAGTTGTTCTTGTTTCGTCATCTTTATCTTCCTCCGAAGAACCTCCTGGAGATTCAGTGCTCTCTGATGATCCCGACCCTTCACTAGAATCTTCTGAAGATCCCGAACCTTCACTAGAATCTTCTAAAGATCCCGAACCTTCAGTAGAATCTTCTGAAGATCCAGAATTTTCTGTAGAGTTTTCCGAAGAACCAGAGCCTTCTGAAGATCCAGAACCTTCAGTAGAACCAGAACCTTCTAGGATATCATCTATTTCAGTTGTTGTTTCAGGAACTTTATCCTCGGAATTTTCACTGCCAAAATCTATGAAATCATCTAAAACTCCTGTTTCATCGTCAATGCCACCTGTAGATTTGTCTGTCGAGGTTGCTGGTGGAGTAGTGGTAGTTTCATAGGTAGTAGTTGTAGTCGGAGTGGTTGTTGAAGTAGTCGAAGCTGTAGTTGGAGTGGTTATTTGAGGCGTATAAGTTGTTGTGGTTGTAGTGGTAGTAGTATTTGTACAGGGCTTTTCACTTCCAGTACTACCATTGACTAAAATATAATAAAAGAACAATTAAATTTGTAATGCCTTTGTTTCTTTCTTGATATCAGAACAACAAAATCGATATAATACTTACCATCAGGTTCATTTTCTATGGGATAGAACATTTCCTCCAAAGATGCTGTATCAAAATGTGAGGGATACACTGCAGGATAATAGGGTGGAGGATTAGGTTTAGGATATACCAATTCAGCAACTTGTATACAATCACAGGGAACTTGATCCTTTGGCAAACATTTTTTCTTATCTAAATCATAAAATTCACCCTCGGGACAACTTAAAAGCCAATTAAACAATATTAAACAAAAGTCATAATTTATATTAATTTCTCTTGTAGTATAAATTTACCTTAATCCTATTTGCTTAAAAACTCCATTTGACTGCAATTCACATGTATAATACACCGAACAATCGGTTGGGGATCTAAACACTCCATTTTCATAACAGGATGGACATTTATCTTTACATGATTCTGGTACATATGAACCACTTTTGGTAATTTGTGTACCCGTACAGCTATTTGCTGCAACACATTTTTTGGTGGCTGGGGAAAAGATCATATTTTGTGGACACGTATATATATATGGCCGCATATTGGCTTCACATTTATAATAGAGACGACAATCAGCATAGATGGGAAAACGTCCCAGAGATGTACAGATTGGCAAATAATCTGGTCTGGGATGTTGCACACATTGTCCACATGTTGCATTAAAGATCTGGCGAAATAAAGTTTTGGTTATTATTAATAAAAAGTTCATATGTAATAAACAAAATTTCTGTGGTCTAATCAGATTTATTATTGTTATAAATTTCTAAATCATTCCATGTGTAAATTAGGCTGTTTCTTTGTGAGGAAAGAAAATCTGATTGAGATAGACCAACAGAATTACATAATTCAGAATAGACCTATTTATAGGTAGTTTTTGTTCCATCTTTCTCGTCTAGATGTGCATTGGGAAATCCAAATCCATTAGGAATACATAATTCCTTTTGTATTGCAATACAAGAATAATTATTAAATAAATTTCTGAAATAGCCCACTATTGAGTCAACTACTCGTTTAAGATCTAACGAATGCAACATCGGTTTATTTTTAAGTCCAGAAATAACAACGTTTTTTCAACCCACAATTTGTTCATGATTTGCCTAGAAATCCTAGATGAGATCTAAATTTCTTACACACAAACAAATAAGTTAGTAGAAAAGTTAGTAAAACGTCTTGTAAATCAACTATAATATTTTTCAGCAACATTTTTTCAGAAATTGTGTTTCAGCTAAAGCTTTAGCACTTAACTATTTTGAACTAATGTTTTATTAATATTTTACTAATGCTTTACTAATATATTTGGCTAAAAAATTGTGCTGATAAGCTCATTGATAGTGAAAACGGCAACTAGACAGAAAGATATATGCAGAATGAAGTAGATGTCGCGGCATGTCGAGATGTAGTAGATGCGAGAAAAATGATACTAAAAAGAACAACTCTTCTATCTGTTTTTCATATATAAGACAAAAGGATGCCAAAAAATGTGTATACCTACATTTTGGATTAAAAAAAAATTTATTTTGTGTTGTCACCAGCTCGTCAAAGTAATTGTCTATTAATTAAATTAAAGACAAAATAAAATATTTAAATTAAGTAAAGATTAAATGTGTATTTGTAGACTAAATACATAAAGTGATTTTCAGTGATATTCATACAGTGACATTCATATATTCATGTAATGTCAAACAAATATATGTTCAGGTAGACAGACAGGAAACACACATCTTAATTTTTTAGGTTTCCTTTTTCTTATTGCGAAAAAAGGTTGTATATGTTATATTTTGTTATTTTTTTTTGTTTCATATATAGAATTACTGAAAAATAATTTTTTTATGTTGTATAAATTTATTTTTCAGATTTTAAATTAATTCCTGTCGTCAATGTGTTAGTATGAACATTTTTATTATTTGTAACGTATTATAAATGACTTTTAAAAGAATCACAGAAAAAAAGAATTTAAGATTTTCAGCAAAAAAATTAACTGAAGTATAATTTTCCTAAAGGGTCCGCCAAATAACATTTTTTTTTAAACTCCTGAACCAATTGGACTTTGTATGGCGTCATACCAAGGTCTTTATGAAAAATTCGTCTCAATGATGTCTCCGAAATGTTCAATTGTTGAGAACGACGGTGAATTGATGTTGATGGCGCTTCACGCACACTTTCTGCTACAGCAGCAATATTCTCGGGTGTACGCACTGTTTTTGGCTTTTCACGCTTTGGTTTATCGATGAGGATGCCAGTTTCTTTCACTTTTTTCACAAGATAACGAACATACGGACCATATTCGTTCAGCGGAAGGATAAAACTAATTATCTGTCAAATCAGACATGAGCTAAGTGTTACCATTCACGAAATAAGCACTAGTTGTAAAAAAAAACGTTAGATGGCGGACCCTTTACAAATTTTTTGAGTTTTTTTTAGTCTCCTAATATTTAGCAAAAATTACTAATCTTTGCAATGATTTTTAACATTTAATGAACTAAGAGTTAGCAAAACTTTAGCTGAATCTACTAATTTGGTTGCTAAAAATCAGTTCGCTGATTTTCAGCAAAATATTTTGCTGACATTAGCATTTTTTACAAACACCCTCCTGACCAAAATTTTGATGAATCAGCAAAATGTTTTGCTGACTTTACTAACTTTTTTTTGAGTTTAGAAAGCACGCTATTTGGATAATTTTCCTTAGAAACTTCTGGATTAAAAAACTATTTCTTATGAATTTGGTTACACTCAAAAAAGTTTTACAGTTACTACATGATAGTTGTTTGTGTAGTAATAAGTAGTAGTCGTTTTAACTGCAATTACAGTTGTTTTTCTATGAAAAATTACAAAACAACTATTTTGATAATAATATAAAAAAAACTACTGAAGAAAAACTATAGTATTTTCTAACAGTTGCTTGAAGCAGTTATTTTAGTGTTTTAGTAAACAACTACTAAAACAGTAGTTTTGCAGTAAACAGTTAATTTTTGTGAGTTATTTAAAAAAAGAAGATTTTATCGAGTTTCAAAAAATTCTCGTTTAGTTTATATTTGTTTTCATAGTTTGCAAATAATAATTAGAAAACTTCATTTTATCTACAATGCAATAAAATGCCATAATGATAGATGAAGGAAATACAAATTTTTATTGTACTCGTAATTGAAAGAAAAAAAATTTTTCAGTCAAAAATATTTTTGAAATACCGAATAAATAACGGTTAAAACAGTTGTTTTTACCAATTTTTACAGTTGCTTCAAAATGTTTGTAGTAAACAATTTGTCAGTTGTTTTTACGACATTGCTAGTTATTTTTCAACAGTTAAACACAACTACATTTTTAGTTATTTTAACGGTAATTACCTTTGTCGCCTTTCTAACTGAAATTACAGCTGTTTTAACTCTAAGTTTCAGTAGATTCTACTATAAAACTATTTTGAGGGTGCTTTTAAATTCGCTTTAGAAACTTATGACCGAGAATTTGAGTTCTTTGAAGCTCTTAAATTAAACAATTTTATATTGTAGTTTCGGTTGTAGTTTATGTTGTACACACAGAGAAAAATTTTGCTATTTGCAAACTGAAATTATGTTAATACCACTCAAATTCAATAGGCTTTTTATTGATCAATAATCTCATTGTTGAGAGCCACCGAGTCATTTCGGATGAGGTACCAATTCGTAGCCCAATTCATGGAATTTTGCCATTGAGACTGCACACGTGTGCACCCGTGCATTATCTTGATGAAGAAGAACTTTTTTCTTGGCCATATGGGGTCGTTGTTTTTTTTAAATCCTCGTTAAATCGGTCCAATAAGTTGGCATACTATTCGCCGTTTATTGTTTTTCCCTTTTGATTGTAATCGATATGGCTAAAAACTGAGGACACCTTTTTTTAAGTTGTGCACTGATTTTCAAAATCTTTTGAGGTCCATAAAAAAAAAATTGGTAGTCACACTGGCCAAACCGAGTACAGGGTTTTACTAACATTTGGTAGTACAATCGAACCTATACTGTCGAGTCCGTGCATTTTTCCAAAAGCCTCCATTTGTTGCACTGTGTAACTGTGTAATCAAACAGTATAAACAGACGACACAAAAGTCTTTAAATTTAATATTGTATATTTAAAATTTAATATTGTATATTTTAAGACATTTGTGTCGTCTGTTTATACTGTTTGATTTAAAAAAATTGATCAGTTTGCAAAAATTATGAATTTACCAGCAGATTCTTCAATTAAGTTGAAAATCACAGTCTGCTAATCTTGGAACAAATTGCCAAAATTATAAAAAATCATCAAAATTAAAAAAAAAAAAAAAAAAGTAAAGTTGAAAAAAAAACCGCTAAAAATATAATTTTTTTCAAAATTTAAAGATGAAAAATTGTTTATATATAACATTATTACCGAAATTGAAAACAATTGTTTAAATAAAAAAAAAATGTAAAAATTGGAAAACAAATGAAGGGCCTATTGTAAAAACTTGATAAACCACTTTTTGTTTTTAGTTTGTTTTCGCCTGTTAAAGGTTGAAAGAATTTAAAAAATATGACTTTTTCAGGACATTTATACTCTAGGTACTTGTAATAATTGATTAAGCAAGACTTCTTTCAAATATTAATCAATGGATGTCTAGAAAACAGCGAAAATTCATAAAACAACAAATGTGGCTTATCATGTTTTTACAATAAGCTATTTAATTGTCAAAATGAAAAAAAATCGGTAATATTTTAAAAACATCAACAACATTTAAATACGTCATAATTTGAAAAATCGCTAAAATCGAAAAAAAATTACATAAATAAAATTTAAAATGTGTAGCATTTTTTATTTTTTATTTTCATTTCGTCGATTTTTTTTTAAATTTGGCGTATTTTTTCTTTGTGGTCATTATAAAAACTGGGTTATAAAAACTGGAAATTTTGTGTGCACTAAATTTATTTTCAATTAAACATTTAATACATATGATTAAACTTTTAATTGAAAGTGAATTTGAAATCAAACAAAAGTTTAATTAAAATTTTTTTTGACCTAAATTTTTTCTGTGTACTATTTTCTGCTGCAGTACACTCAAAAAATAAGTTAGTAGAAAAGTTTGTAAAACGTCTCGTAAATCAAGTATAATATTTTTCAGCAAATTTTTGAAATTATATTTTAAGCTAAAATTTTAGTTATACTTATTCAGCACTTAACTGTTTTGAACAAAGGTTTTACTAATATTTTACTAATTTATTTTCCTAAACAAAAAAAAGTGTGGACGACAACCAGATTGAAAGATATACGCAGAATCAAGTAGATGTCGCTGCATGTCAAGATGTAGTAGAGACGAGGAAAACTATACTAAAAAGTACAACTCTTGCAAGACATACAAAAAATATCAACCTCTTTTTCATACATAATAAAAGAACTTACATTTTTTGTTGGCATCGGCTTGTCAAAGTAATTGTCTATTAATTAAACTAAAGACAAAATAAAATATTTCAATTTAATAAAGATCAAATGTGTATTGTAAACTAAATGATTATAGTGACTATTAAAGTAGTGTGGTCAAATAGCCAACAAATAAATATACGCACAGGTAGACAGACAAAAGCAAAAGACAAGGACATACATCTTACATAACTTTGTATGTTTGCTTTTTCTTATTGCAAACAAAGGGGTTTTATTTTTCATATTTTGATATTAAGTGTTGTTTCGTTTCTAGAACGATGCCATCATTTAGACAACCATTGATTTAAGTAGTTCAAAGATAATTGGTTTTGAAGTGTTAAGTTTTCTTCGATCTTCTTTTATTTTATTTTTCTTAGTTTAAACGAGCTTAAGATCATTTATTTATTAATTATTTATTTCCAATATTTCGTCTCCAGATTGGGTGACTTCTTCAGGGAATAAATATTATAGTTTGAAAAACTTGTTTAAATAATTAAAAACTCGTATATTAAATTATTGAAATTTGAAAAACTTGTTTTAATAATTAAAAACTCATATATTTGTTCCCTGAAGAAGTCACCCAATGTGGAGGCGAAATATTGGAAATAAATAATTAATAAATAAATGATCTTAAGCTCGTTTATGTTTTATTTAATTATTTCTATATATTTTTATGAACATTTTATATTTTGTAACACATTGTTAATTATTTTTAAAGGAATCAGAAAAATATGTTTATGATTTTCAGCAAATAAATTAACTAAAGTATAATGTTTCTAAAAATTTCTTTAGTTTTTTTCAGTCTACTAATATTCAGCAATAATTTCATTAACATTTAGCAAGGATTTTTTAATTTTGTATCAATTAAGAGATAGAAAAAGTTTTGCTGAATCTACTAATTTGTTGCTTAAAATCAGCTCGCTAATTTTCTGCAAAAGATTTTGCTGACATTATCAATCTATTTGCAAGAACCCTAATAACTAAAATTTGACTGTCTCAGCAGCATTATTTACTGACTTAACTAACTTTTGTTTGCACGGGATTTTTTATGAGTATAGAATCTGAGTAGCGTTTTCAATTTAAAAGTACCATTTGCATAAAGAAAAAAGATCATGAACTTACCTGTAAATTTTGACATTTTCCAAATATCACCGAGTCTGGTTTACACACATAATAGTACTGAGGTTGTTCAGGATGGGCTTTTAATCCCACATATTGATCACAACAACGTTTTTGCTAAAAAAAAATTTTGAAATTATTAAATAAATTATTATTGAAAATTTTTATTCACAGAAATAAATTACAAAATTCTGTTTGTAATATTAAACATGCTCACATAGAACAATTTTGTGA
The DNA here is from genome assembly GCA_021234595.1 of Delia radicum. Lineage (NCBI taxonomy): Eukaryota > Metazoa > Arthropoda > Insecta > Diptera > Anthomyiidae > Delia > Delia radicum. Next base: position 158,881,652 of record CM037855.1, on the reverse strand, counting down.
ATATAAAAACAAAAGTTTTTTTTAAATCGACTCCAACAATGATGATTTGTAAATATAATGATGATTTGTTAAATAATTTTGTATTTTTGTAATTTTGAATTTTTGTTTTTAAAGAATTTTTATATAAAAAACTACAATTTACAAGCATTTTAAACTAAAAATTTCTTGGAAATAAATGTTGATTTTATAAATGAGGATGTTTGGATTTACAAATTCCATTGTTGGTGCCCTCTGTTTTGTTCTGTGTTTAAGTCCATTTTAATATTGTCTTCGTTAAACTTACATAATCCACTATAAGAGGTATACCGTTACCGGGGAAAGGTCTTAAAATACCTCGGCGTTCATCATAATAAGTACCAGGTGGTGTATATGGAGATGAATGATAATGAGAGTGATGGTACGGTGATTGATAATATGGTGAGGGAGGATAGGGTGAATGGTGATAGGGTGAGGGAGGATAGGGTGAATGGTGATAGGGTGGGTGGCCCGAATATGTATAACCATAATCGGTATAAGGTATTCCTTGATAGGGTTGCACACTATGATAATTTGGGTCGGCCATAGGACGACAATTTCCCAGTTGCCAACCGCAGGCCAAAATTAACGTTAAACTTAATAATTTAAACATAATTTCTGTTTTAAAAATTTATATTAAACTAAATAAATATTGAATGCAAAATTTTAAACAATTTTCAATTATAAGAATTTCACTGATTTAAACACTTTCATTGACATTTATCGTTATTTTTAAAATTTTCGTTTTCCAGGATATTTTTTTTTTTAAATTTTTCGTTTTCCAATATATTTTTCTTATTTTTATTTTAAAATTTAATTTTTCATTTTTCGATTTTTTTTTCAAATTTTCCAATTTTTTTGTTTTTAGTTTTTTTTTGTTGTATTTAAGATTTAAATTTCCGTTATTTTCAGTTTTTTCTTCATTCGTTATTGTTCTTAACTAACGAAGCTTTAACGTACATTTGCATAGTTTCCGCTTTGTAACGGTTGTTTAAATGCATTTTGTTACTCAAAAAAGAGCACATTCCACTTAAACTTTTACTCAAATTTCGAATTTTCAAATTGTCTCATAAGTCACAATTTCATGCAGAAATCAAAGTTTTTTTTTTTTTTTTTAAAAAAGATTTTGAGTCATATACGATTATGCAATTTTTATACAAAATTTTAAGCAAAAGAAAGTTAATGAAAGTTTTAAAATTATGTTTTCAAAATTGTTTAATCTCATATTTTTTTTTTGGTAACATGAGAGTTCTGAGTGCGATTAATTGAAATTGTTTAAATTTCTTCTGTTTTGTTTTGGCTTTTCTAGTTCATTATGAAAGTCAAGTTCATGACTATTACCTCAATTTCTATTAAATGCTTATTAAAGCATTTTAACTTTTATTTTATTTGTTAAATATTAAATATTTAAATTGAATTATCAAATGTTTCAAATGTTTCAATACTCCTACTAAATAGTTCCTATAACTTAGTAAATTTAAAAAATTTTTAAAATTTCAGAAAAGTTTCAACATTAAGTTTCGAAAAATAGAGAATATAAGTTATTCGATCATCTTAAATAAAAAAATGGAACTCAAATTAGTTTTTAAACACAAATCCAGCAACAGGCGTTAAAATACTGAACGTATTTGCTATTATTACATTAAATTTTAAACGTTAAGTTATTTTTTAAACTTGGCTAATAGTTTCATATCACCAAAAAGCTAGTGATTTTAATAAAAATATTTTAAGACCCGTTTCAGTTTGATTGACTTAAAGAATTTGAAATATGTGAGATTATGAAGTTTTTATCAAAATGTTTGCATTTTAGTTTCTTCAAAGTTTTGAAATTAAAACTTATCCGTTGAGAATTATGAAAGAGTTTAAAAGAGAATCGAAATAGAGTTTCTGCGCAAAAAATATATCAAGCAAAAAAATTACTGAAAGTCAAGTTGGGATATTAAAGCACTTTCTTGTGGCGAACGAAACTCTTGTGATTGGTCGGCTCTGATCTTTGTGGACGTTGTGGATACAAAACACTTTTAAGAAACTCTGTAAATGGAAGTTTGTGAAGTAATTTTTTGTCAAATAATTTTAGATTAGTCGTTTGTAATAAAATTATAAAATTACGACAAATAAGAAATTTAATTTTTTTATATATTTTTTATTTAAAAACGAACTGATTTTTGAAAGAAATTACAAACGAACAATTTTAAAATTATTTGAGAAAAACTTATTTTACAAAGTTCCTTTTACAGAGTTTCCTATAAGTGTTTTGTGTCGTTGATATATACCCAGCAAACAATCCGGTCCGTTTATGTGCCGTTTTCGGTACAGCATATACGGATCCGAAGTCCGTTTCCGTACCGTTTTCCGGATCAGTATACGGACCGGAAAACGGAATAAAAGGAACATCGAATACGGATTCGAAACAGTATAAAGCATGCTAAAACGGACCGTTTTCGTACCGTCATGCTGTATATAAAACGGAGTGTACGAATTGAGTGTACGTTCAAAACGTACCGTAAACTGTCCGTCATTTATTTTAAAAACGGAGTGGACTCCGTTTTTAATATACCGTATACGGTCCGAATATGGTCCGTATTCGTACCGTTTTTTTTTTAAATGGTCCATTTTTATTTTTTTTTATTTATTTTATCTAAATGATTTCTCCTTTTTTTAATTTTAAACAAAAGTTTGGTTTTATTTTAAAATTTTTTCATTTATAAACATATTAACAAAAATGAATTAACAATTACATTAAAATTAACTAAAAAACAAGATATGTATGAATTAAAAATAAGAAAAAAAATTAAATTATATACAATGAGGGTATTCACGATCGTTATTTACATTCTCTCAGCCTTGAGCTTTTACGACGATGCATATGTGTTTTTTAAATTGTAAGCAAATGACCTTCATTAGTACCCTTAATGAAGATATTAATTATTATTTTTATTAATTAATAATCATATAATTACAAATTATATACTATTACCCTAACCGAGCACTAGCTGCTATGCACAGATAGAATTTTCCTTCATAGTATTAATGAAACGATTTCATTAAAATCGATTCATTTGTTTAATGAAAAATTTCATTAACTGAATGAAAATTCATTACTATTGGTATTTTTTTCATAAATATTTTTTATGATTTTTTCATAATTTCATAAAAAAAAAATCATTAAATCAATGAAAAATTTTCAAATTTTTTTCAATAAAAATGTTGACTTGTAATAAGAAAAAAATTTTTTTTTTGTACTATACAAATATTTTATAGATCCTATAAAGACCAGACCTTATAATAACCACAAATTAATGCTATGCTAAAATAATCATGAAAAGTGCAAATTATTAAATATCAACACAAATATTTCATACAAACTATGAATTTTATTCATTAAACACATGAAACTTTTATAACGATTAGGCTAGTATTAATGAAAAAAATTTCATATACTTTATGAAATTTTCATTGGGTCAATGAAACCATTCATTAAAAATTGATTTAATGAGACACCTTTCATTGAATCAATGAAACGTTTCTTTGGGGACTTTTTATGGAAAAATTTATTGGATGAATGAAGGAATTCATTAATACTACGCACAAATTTCTATCAGTGTGGCCTTCGGCGCGTTGTAGCGAAACAGACCAGTGCCTCTGGTGGGAATCGAACTCACGACCCCCGCATTGATAAGCCAGCACGCTACCAACTAGCCTACCGGGGCGCACAGATATTAATTAATATTATGATATTATATATGAAATTTTGTTGCTTAAGAGTCTATTGAAATTACTAGATTAAAAACTATATAAGATTTGTCAACTTACCTGTATCAAGTTAATGTATCAAAGTTATTCCGTGGTTAGTTCTATTTTATTATATTATTTTATTAATATTTAATTTTATTAATAAATAAAACTGTTTGATTTTTTTTAAACAAAACACACTCCGGTAATACCGGAAGAAAAACGATAAAGGTTGTAACGGAGTTTTACTGATGAAAATCGGTGTGGTCCGGTTAAACGGCACCGAAACGGATACAGCAAAACGGATTTAAACGTATAATTTTCGAAAATTTGAGTAATCCAATTTAACTGTACGTTAATGGTCCGTTTTCGTACAAGCTTCGACGGATACGTCAATTCCGGTCCGTTTTCCTACCGTCAATGCCGGATTCATGAATCCGTTTCTAACGGAGAGTCCGTAAAGTTGATTCTTGGGTATTTTTTAAAAATAATGTAAAATTGACAAAAAGGATTATTTATCTAATAAAATATTCTCCCTGATGATATTGGAAACAATACCAACGAAACGTTAGAGTTTATAAAAAATTAAGTATACAATCTTTATTTCTAAAGGTACCTGACCCTAAAAGTCTGATTTAGAGAAATCTAAAAAATTAACAGAAAATCTAAAAATAGATTTCGAAATTTTTTTTTTTTCTAAAATATTAAAAGATAGTTATTATTATTAAAAAATAGTTATTATTATTAAAAAATAGTTATTATTATTTCATTTAAATAACTCATATGAGTCATTTCATTTCAAACCCAACGAATTTTTACATCACGGTTTTGGTTTGCTTCGAAATTTGGCAGACGCATTCTTATTTCACGCGTTTTGGAAAAAATAAATATTTTTTTAAATGAATTATTATCAAATTAACATAAAAAACTCTCCGAAATGTCGATATTTAAATCATACATGGGACTAATTATTTTTTTAATTAATGATAATGAATTTATAGGATTGATTTCATTGATTAATGACAATGAATTAAAATTTCATTGCCATTAGTAATGCATTAATTAAAGGAAAAAAATTACAATTAACAGATAAGACTTTCAAATAACGTTTAAATGGTGAATATCGATGAAATCAGGTCTCATTCTGATTTTAAAAAAGAATCGAGAGTTTAACCAATAACGTGAATATACGTTATTAATATGAGAAATTCAAATTAATAAATATTAGAAATTCAAATTAATAAATACAAATACAAAATACAAATTAAAACACTTCGATTCCCAAGAAAACCTTGGTAGTGGGAGTGATAAAGTAATGCATTACCTTGTAATGTATACTCCTTAGCTGTATCATTATTTTACAACAAAAAGTAATGAGTTCGTAATAATGGGTTACGTGATGTGTTACTTTGTAATGCATACTCTTTGCCTTCATCATTATTTAAAAACATAAAGTAATAAGTTACCAAGAATTGAGCACACATTATTTAAAACATAAAGTAATGTCTTTTATATCATCAATTACATAACACATGAAATATAAACGTTAAGTAATATTTAAAATATTTTTTTGAAAACTTTATTTTAGAAACATTATTTTGTCATTTTTTGTAAGAACGGTGGTAAGGTATATATTTTTAACATAACAAACTAAAACTCGAAGCACAACAATTCATTTACATTTTAAGCAACCCTTTACTATATGTCACGATAGCTCAGTTGGAGACCCCAGGTTCGAATCTCAACGAGGCCACGTTATTCATTTAATTAAAAAAAAAATATTTGTAATAATTTTTTTTATACATTTATTTCTATGAAAGTCTATTTATAGTCATTTCTTTTCCCAACCCGGTAACCATATAAGTAACCAGTTAACTTACCCCCTAAGGTAATGAGCCTACCCATTACTTTTTGCTCATCGCCTGTAATTTAAAAAATTTCAATTTAAATTAAAAAATTAAAAATATTTCAAAAAATTTACTCCATAAAATTTCTGTTAATGCAATTTTCCGTTTTAGCATAATTGTTGCATATTTGCAACAATTATAAATAAATTGTACTAAATAAATTGTATTTCCTTGGAAAAATATTTCCCGATTTTAAAACCTCAATTACACGGTGCTACACAAAACTGTAATCACTTTTCCAGTGACATAGTGTAGGTTGTAAGTCTGAGAGTATTACAAAACCGGTTTGAGAATTGCAATATACCCTCAAATTTTCGAGATAACAGTATAACAATTTTTTTTTCGACTGGCGCATTTAAACGTTATTAACTCAGTCATTTTTTAACTAATTTTTATTTTTCAAACGGCATTTAAAAGAAAATTTCCAAATATATATACTTTTTGTAGAGATTTTGTTAACAACAATTAAAATTAAATTTTTTTTAAACATTGTCAAATTCTACGTTTTTTCTTCTTTTAGAAAAAAAAAAAATATAAAGGGTCCGCCATCTAACGTTTTTTTTTCAACTAGTGCTTATTTCGTGAATGGTAAAACTTAGCTCATGTCTGATTTGACAGATAATTAGTTTTATCCTTCCGCTGAACGAATATGGTTGTGTATACGCTTGAACAACGCTGGGAAATATTGCGACATTACTTTGAAAATCATGGTAATGTTGCAGAATGTGTGCCGATACACCCAAAACGAGTCACTGTTTGGTGCGGATTTTGGTCCAGCAAGGAGTGGCCGTTACAGTCAATGGCGATCGTTATCGGGTCATGTTGAACGAATTTTTGTTCACAAAAATTGTAGAGGAGGAAATACAGCTGCACACAATAATAATACTGCATGGCCAGCCGAGGCACCCATTTGAATGAAATTTTTTTCCATTATTAACCGGAAGGATTGTACTTTCAAATAAAAAAGAAATTTGAAAAAATATTCAGTAGTTTTTTTTATAGCATTTTCAAAAAAAAAGTTATTTGGCGGACCCTTTACTTAAAGTTAGTGTTAGTCTTGAGTAAAATGAGCCTTCATTTTCTAAACTCGGTTGATATAACCTATCGCCCCCACCCAAACTGATTAAAAATATGTAAAATAAAATACGACACCAAATAGTTTTAAAAAAACAGGGTTTTTAATTTTAAATAATTTTAAATAAAAATACAAAAATTTAAAAAATAAAAATAATTTTTTTAAATTTTCCTGAAAATGTCTAAAACATTTGTGTCTTTTTATGGCAAGGACCCGAAAAATGGAGTTTTTACAAAATAAATGGAAAAGTGGCATTTAATGGAAAAGTGGCATTTTTGAGAATTTTTTTGATATTTTGAAAAGAGTAAGTACGGGACTGCTGAAAAGAATTTTCTATTGAATCATACAATTTTATATATTTTTGCTCTTGTGCTTTAATTTAACAAACCCGGTTAATCACTACTCAAGAACTCCAGCCTTCCAAAAAAAATTATCCAGCGTAAAATTATTAGTTGAAACAGACTTTAAAATTAAAAAAAATTCCGTATTTTCCAAATTATAATATCAAAAATATGCAATGTATGGCCTTGAAATAAAGTTTAGTGATAAGATCTTTAAAATTAAAAAACTTAAACAAAATCAGTTTTCATTTCCTATATCGCATGAATTCATGATAATGAAAGGTATTCCAAAGATCTATCCAACAAATTATATTCTTGTCCCATACATTACCTGCAGAGATAGAAGTTTGGATTTGGAAACTTCTGAATTTGTACATTTAAGATCATCAAAACGATCCCTAAACTAATAGTTTAAGCCCTGAATAATTTTGTTGAGTGGGGTCGAAATCTTCAGTACACTGAGAGAATTGTCTTCTTTATAGTTTTAATGAAAATTGTCACTGGAAATCGTCAATTGAAACTTTTCATAGACTCTATGAAATCGGCTTTATTAAAGTTAATTCTTATGAAATGCTTCATAGAATTAATATAAGTCTACATAAAATGAATAAATCATTCCGACGATGATGCGTTTCAAAGAATGTATGAAACAGTTTCATAAAGTTCTAAAATACACTGATAGAATTTTGTGCGTTATATAAACGTAGTCATTAGAGCATTTTATAAAATAATATATTTTTTCAATGATTGAATAGTCTACTATGGAATTCTAATGCATTAACTTACTTTTGGTATTAGAAATAAATAATGGTAAAGTATATATATATTTCGAAAAACCATTTAATTTGCATTTAAATACCGTTTAAAAATTCAAAATCTGTTAAAAAATGACTGAGCTAAAAATCTTTAAATGAGCCCGACGCAAAAAATACTCATAGCTAAATTTAATGGAGCAACTTCTAAATGAATCACTTGTTTCATTACATCAACAAGAAGTGAGTGGTCTGTAATAAAAATATTCCAATTAGGAGTTCTTTTTTACTGGTGCCAAGATGTTAATATTTCGTATGGGGGTTGCATGGAAGCGTGCTGGCCTAGCACTCAGAGGGTTCCGGGTTCGAATGCGGGAATTGCCAGTGATTTTTTTTTGTTTTTTATACGATTATTTTTTTTTTTTTATTTTTATGCTAAAATAAACATTTTTTTTTTAGAAAATATCTGTTTTTTTTAACAATGTTTTTTTTAAGTATTTATTATAACATTTTATGAAAATATAAAAAAATTTCAAACAGAAAAATTATTCTTAAAATATTACCTTTGTTACAATATGATTTTAACATTTATATATTAAACAAAATTAGAAAAGTTAATTCCGTGATTTTATATAGAAAATTTAGAATAATTTTGCAACAAAATTGTTTTTTCTTCTTCTTTAAATTAATTTTTAATTAAATACTCAATTAATTTTTCATTAAATATAATATTTATACAAGTTTGATATAATTTTTATTAAAAATAAAAGTTATGTTTTTCGACCTTTAATTGTGCAATGAAAATGAAAATTATTCAAGTTCGCGGTCATACTCTATATTTCTTCATTAGGATATTGTCCTTACAAATAATCTATAGAGTTTTTTGTTTTCAAACATTAACAAACAAGTTTTCAATTTATTGTTTGATCAATGGTTATAATCTTTAACTTCAAGCTCATATATTAGTTCTCATGTAGTGAGTAAACTAGTTCATATGAATGTTTGATGTTTGGCATATGATTGTTACCGCTTTCAAAACGTGTTCTGATGATGGGAACCTAGAAAATTCCCGAAATAGATCTATCAACACATTCCTGAAAGGTTCAAATAATAAATTTGAAAACAAAAAACTCTATAGATTATTTGTTAGGACAATATCCTAATGAAGAAATATAGAGTATGGCCTCGAACTTGAATAATTTTCACTGTATAATATTTATATTTAAAAAAATTTTTATAAAAGCAAAGTTTTAAAACATTTTGAGAAAATCCTTATAAAGTTGATTGAAAAAGCATATATCAAAGCTTTAGAAAAACCTATATTGATAAATTCCTACTACCCGGTTAAAAATCAACATATATGTATCCATTTATGGACATGTAAGAACTCATTCATGTTTAAATATGAAGACATTCGAGTTCATAAATGTCCATATACCTCCATATGTCATTCATATATGCTCAAAGGTGTCCATATGCGATCATACATGTAAATATTACCTCAATTTTCGTTAATGCACACACTTGAACATATATGGTCCAACATATGAACATGTATGAATCATTTATGAACACATATGAATCATGTCTGAATGCATGTGGACACGTATGAAGCATTTGTGCTCATGTGTGGATATGTATATATATGTCGATTTTTAACAGGGTAAATAAAAATAACTTTATTTAAAAACATATTTATACATGCATGCATCTTTTTGTTTATATCATCAAACAAGAATAAGTCTGCTAAAAGTCAACTATCATGTATATCAAGCGATAGCTCAGGGCTAGAAGGTAGGCTTGACATGACCAAGTTCATGTGTTCAAACCCCACGCCAGCCACAAGATTTTTTTTTTTTAATTAAAACATAAATAAAAACAAGAGAACATCCCTTTCATTGATTTAAACTTACATTGATTGTTATTAAAAGGAACAACTCCTCAAAAATTCTCGAAAATTTGAGGGTACATTGCAACTTCTCAAACCGGTTTTGTAATACTCATCTAGACTTACAACCTACTCTAAGTCATTGGAAGAGTGACTTTTCTGTGTAGCACAGTGTTATATGGAATAAATCGGCCAACATTTTATTCATCTTACGAATCAAACATTGAACATTTTTAATAACCAAATATAAAAATTGGCATTAAAAAAAAGCTTAAGATCCAGCAGAAAAATGACTTAACTGAAAACCTTGATAACGTTTAAAAAATAAAATAAAAGGGCAATTATTAAAAAGTGCCTGCTTAAAAACAAAATAGCTAAAAATTGTTAGGACAAACATAGCTTCCCCTGTTGATTTTTTTATGTCTTACAAGAGCTGTAATTTGTAGTATCATTTACCTAGTCTGTACTACATCTTGACATGTAGCGACATCTACGTCATTCTGCGTACATCAATTTGTTTTTTGCTCACACTATTAGTGTGCTTATCAGCACAGTTTGGGCAGTAAAACAAATTAGTAAAGTATTAGTAAAATATTAGTAAAATATTAGTAAAATATTAGTAAAATATTAGTAAACTATTAGTAAAATATTAGTAAAACATTAGTTCAAAATTTGTTTTAGTTCAAATCTATATTTCAGCAAAAAATTTGCTGAAATACTGTATACTTGGTTTATAGACGTTTTACTTAGTTTCTTAACTAACTCATTTTTTTGAGTGCATGAGATCTAAAATTGATAAAATAAAATTGTCTAAAAATGCATAGTGAGATAACAAATTTTAAAATTGTTAAATTATTTGTATAGTTCATTTGCTTTCTTTGTTAGTATTTAAATTTTACCAAAAAAAAAAATAAATTACGGAAATCTTAATAATTTTTAAATGTTCTTTTTTGTTGCCGGAAACAAAAAACTTCCGGAATTTTTTTAAAAAAAACGTAAGCATTCAGTTACCAAAGTTCGGAGCATTATCTCATAAAGGCGCGTGGTATTTGTTGTAACTATTTACCAAAAATATATTTTATATTAAGTAGAAGTAAATGCACTGAAATACTACTGAGAAAATATACTCTTCAAGGTCATATTGAACAGTGGGGTGTTTCACAAATATTTTCGAAATAAATCAGCCATTTCTTACTGCCTGGTGGGATTGCCAATGCAAATCAAGTCCGATTGTTTTGAAAAGTGTTGAAAATATTGAGAACAAGTTATTTAGTTTAACACACAAATTATAATTTTAATCTGGAGCCAAAAGAGTTTTGCTATCTTTTTGAACAAAAATTTACTAAAATAACGTTTTTTGTTTTAATTTTCAACTTGAGAGGCATTTTATTTTTAACGTGATTAACCCATTTTATACCACTCATCGATCTCGTATGAATTTTGTGACGAAATTTGGTAGAAAGATGCAATGGTGTTTCAATAAGTGCTTCCTGAAGTTTTTGTTAACTTAGTGCGCCCACCAGTATTAAACAAAATTTAATTAAAACTTTGACGCTTTGTATGTACTTAACGGGCTAAGATTTTTTAAATTATAATTTTTATTTTTTGCTAAATCAAATATTTGTCAAACTGTTATGCACAATTTGAACTATCGGGTTTTTACGAGTTTTGAAAGTTTTATTTTGAAAATATTGGTGATTTTAGAAAATTTTTAAAAATTTTAATATGACAAACACTGTCGTATCAATTTAAATTTTTTTTTTGTTTTTTGGAAGAAAGTAGCTAATTTTTACACTTAGAATAAAATTTAGTTAAAAACAAATGAAAGTTCACTTAAAGAAATGACGACTTACATTTCAGTAAATTAAACTAACATTATCATTTGTTTTTAATGTTCAAAAAATGAACCACATATGCAGTAAAAAATAAACAAACTTTTATTTGTTTTATTATTCATATCGACGATTTTTTCAATTTTGTTTTTTTTTTTTTAATATTGATAATTGTTTTAATTTCAGCGATTTTTTTCAATTTTATGACGGATTTTTTTTTTCAATTTTTTTTTTTTTAATTTGAGGGATTTATTTTTTTAATTTTAGCTATCAATTTTTATGTTTTTTGTTAAATGCTGCCGATTTTTTTTTTTGCAAAAATCGTTAATATTTTAAAAATCTCTAAAATTTTCAAAAATCTTCAAAATTTAAAAACAAATCCTCAAAAATTGGAAAACAATTGTCAAAATTTAAAAAAAAACGCTAAAATTTAATAAAAAAACGCTCAAATTGGAAATAATCACTAAAATTGAAAAAATCTTTGATATTTGAAAAAGAAAAATACCAAAAAACAGCCTAATTAAAATCTCGAAAACATTTGAAATTTTGGTAATTTTTTGCATTTCGACAATTTTTTTAAATGTGGTGATTTTTTTTTTTTAATTGTAGTTATTTTTTTTAATTTCAGCGACTTTTTCCAATTTGGCAAAGTTTTTTTTTTTTAAACTTTGACAATTTTTTAATTTGAGATTTTTTTTTTTAATTTTAGCTATTTTTTTTCAATTTGGACGTTTCTTTTGTTAAATTTTGAGGATTTTTTTTAAAATATTAATAAGTTTTCAAATTTATTAGATTATTTTCAATTTTGAAGATTTTATTTCCACAATGTTGGTTATTTTTCTTAAGTTTTTTTATTTCTATTTCTTTGTTGTCATTGTGGGTTTATAAAAACTGGAGATTTTGTGTGCACTAACTTCATTTTCAATTAAACATTTCATACACGAAGAGAATTATCTGCATGATATCAATGCATTTTTGCATTAGATCTATTAATTGTCACTGAAGCTCGTCTATTGAAACTTTTCATTAAAATAATGCAGTTTTTTCATACAATTTAATGAAAAATTTCCTATATGTTATTAAAAATTTCATACGACTAATGAAAAAGTTTAATTAAAAATAGTTTCATTAAGACTATGAAGCTTTTTCATTAAGTTAAACAAAATTTTCATTCACATTGTGAAGAAAACTTCGTTAGTTTATTGAAAAAGTTTCATTAAAACCCGTCCAAGGAATTCATTCTGTGTACATATTACTAAACTTTTAGTGATTTTGAAATCTAACAAGAGTTTAATTTAAATTTTTATGACAATAATTTTGTCTGTGCAATGTTGTGTGAAGTTTCATGACAATCCGACCAGACGGTAAAAAAATGGCTGAAATATTTCCAAAACATTTATTGACCACCCCACTGTGTATTGGTAGAATACTTCATAGTAGTGTAAAGTATAAAGAACAAAAATGCATCATAAGAAAAAAATGTAGTGCGAAACGCAATTGTTATAAAATTTAAACATTAGTATTGAAATTAAACTTTAAAACAAAACATTTATACAAATAATGCATATTTTACTAGGGCGCGGAACTTCCCAGAAAAAACAGACATTACCAAGGTATTGAGCGTGTAAGTAGAGCACGAAAGGTTTCACTAGCTACCAGGCTATTTACTCGCTTCATTACTTTTGTTCGCGATGACCCAAAATTCATGGGTGCTCATTACCCTCTCGCTTACAAAAAAAGTGTGAATAATGAGTTACCTGTTTGGTTACTCATAGTGAAAGAATAAGTGATTACTTTTATATTATAATTAAGTGGTTACCCACAATTATAGAATAAGAGTTTATTTTTAAGCAGGGACCGGTAACGGTTATAAGTGATATCAAAAAAGTTCCTTTATAACAGTTATTTTGTGGCTTAAAAAGAAAAAGAACATCCAAAACAGTTATTTTTCAACGTAAAAATAAAAGATCGGATGAAACTCTTAAGAAGAGAGTTTTATTTCGCCTTCATTAAATAAAACTCTTTTGATGAGTTTTATTTTTTCCGTCCAAAATAAAACTCATTTCAGGAATTTTATTTTAAAACTCATTTGAGGAGTTTTATTTTTTCCGTCAGAGAATAAAACTCATTTTATGTAAATTGACACTCAAAGCTTGCCGCTTGCCAGATCATTACAATATGTACGGCAGGGAAATCTAATCACTTGCATTGCAATTGAAAAAATCGTCATTAATATGAAAACATGTGAGTTTTTAATTTGTTATTGTTTGATTCCTATTATTAAATGGTTGTTGTTTTATTTCTTATTTATGTGTGTATGTAGATTGGAACAAGAAAGCGAAGAAAGTGATAATGAGGATGAAAAAAAGCTTTCTATGAAATCGACAATTTTTCTGCAATGCCCTTGTCTAATGATAAACCTCTTTTTGAATTCTGGGAGGCTAAAAGAATACACTATCCGTACTTGTATACAATGTAAAAACTATACAGTGTGTACCTGCAACCCAGGTAAGAGTGGAAAGAGCATTCTCTGCTCTTAAATTGGTATTGAGCGACCTGCGTTCAAATCTTTCCGCGGAAAATTTGGAAACAGTTGTGTTCGTTAAATTAAAAAATTAAATGACTACACACATTATAGCGAATAAAGTCAATAAAAAAAAAAAAATAACCAACATGAGTTTTATTTTAGACGGAAAAATAAAACTTCTTAAATGAGTTTCAAAATAAAACTCCTCAAATGAGCTTTATTTTCTGACGGGAAAAATAAAACTCCTCAAAAGAGTTTTATTTTAGACGGAAAAAATAAAACTCTTCAAAACAGTTTTATTTAATGAAGGCGAAATAAAACTCTCTTCTTAAGAGTTTCATCCGACTTTTTATTTTTTCGTTGAAAAATAAGTCTTAACTGTGGAGTTGAGATCGTTTCCTTAAGATCACAATAGATTCTGAAAGAGCACTTCAATACGAATCGTTTGGTATATAATAGTATACGTCTCCGTTGACTCTAACATAGAGAGTTTTTGAGTTATAGTTTTCGGGATAACTGTTATTTTCGGTCCCTGTTTTTAAGTTTTTTTTTTAAGAAATCTTGGAAAAAAATTTTAAATAACTTTAGCTTGGAAAACTTACTCATGAAACTTTTTAAAACAAATTAATACAATATTAGAATCTAAAATTTGAAATCGATAGTTGTGTCACCAATTACCAGTAACTCATTATTTTGCAATTACATATAAGTACTTCTATAACAACAAGTCATAATTTTGTGTTTTTAAGTAATGCAATATGTAATGACTTATCATTGCTTGGTAATCTATACGGTAATGACCTGTCATTACCATGTTTTTGCTGGGCTTATGTAAATACATGCCTGTTTGCTGACGTTAGCTGGAGAACAATGTTAACGAAATATCTTTGCGAATCAACATATTTTTGCATATTTTGCTATACATGCATATTTTTGCATATTTTGTTATAAATGCATATTTTAATGTATAGTTTAATGCATATTTTGGCATTTTTTGTTGTATATTTAGCTATAAATGCATATTTTAGCATATCTTGTATTATAATGCATGTTTTTAAGAAAACTTTTTGATGTTTTACCAAAAACAAATTGTACACAATTTATAAATTTTATACATAAAATATTTTTAAAATTTTTTCCGAAAAGAAAAATAACAGAAAAATGTAATTACTAACTTTTTGACAATTTTTATTCGTAATATTCCTTTTTTTTAACCACTTTTTAAAACAAAAATTACTGAAAATGTGAAAAAAAAATAATGAAAAGTTGAAAAGAAAACTTTTTGATGTTTTACTAAGAACAAATAATACACAATTTTTAAATTTTATTTTAAAATAGCTGACCCGGCAAACGTTGTTTTGCTTTCAAATTTTAATTGTAATTTATTTTTTAAATCAAGATTTTTTTTTTACGCAATTCAATATTAAAAAAAAAAATAAATTCAAATTAGTAAATCATTTTAAAATTTGTAATTTCATGGAAAGCCCAACACCTCTTTGTCCTTCTATCGCCTTTATTTGCTGAAGTATATAAAATGAATAGCTGAAAACAACTGCCATAACAACTGCGACGTCACCTATCACCGGTGCATTGAAGCGCCGCTCATGCTCACCAGCCGGTGTCTTGTCAGCTCTTATCACAACCGTATAATCTTCTGTCGGCATCTGGTCTAGGGCTGTTTTAAATAGACCGATGAGGCTGTTGTGTTCCTGTAACATAGCTTGTAGATTAACATAGGTTTTTTGTAAATATCTTTGGAACTACATAAGTGATTTAAGAGTTTGATATCTCGTTTTGAAAAACATGACAACGGCTTTCAAAAAAAATAAAATAAAATAAAATAAAAAAAGCAAAAAAAAAAAATAAATATATGTAAATGTCATTGGTGGTACAATATGAAAATTGGATTTTGCCATGCCCCTCCGCCCTCCGCCCACAGACCGAAAATCAAAAATCAGACTTCACAGTGTCATCCGCCTGAATATTCTGAAGAATAGGCCCATCAATATAGGCACAGCCGTTTTGGAGTCCATACGTTACATACATACACACATCCTGGTTTATATATACACACAGAAAAATAAAGTGCCAACCGAATTGAAAAGTGTATATTAATGGTAACAACTTATAAATTCACATAATACAACGTTATTTACATTTGATTTCTGAAAATATTGTGTGTTGCAACTAACATTCTGTCGAATTAACCTAACTTTGTTGTGAAAACTAAAATAAAGTTGTGACAACTGTCTGAAATTCGTAATAAACGAATTTGAGTCGCACTAACAGAATTTCAGTTGGCTAATAGCTAACTTTTTTTCTGTGTGTATAGAAGATTTTTTTTTAAATTTTTTCCGAAAAGAAAAATAACAGAAAAATATAATTAATAACTTTCTGACAATGTTTATTCGTAATGTTCCTTTTTTCAACCACTTTTTAAAACAAAAATTACTTTTTGAAACAAAAATTATTGAAAAAGTTGAGAAAGATCAATAATAAATGCATATTTCTAAATTTTAAGTACATATTTTACGATTTTAAATGCATTAACTTCCGAGCCCTACTAATTACACGTACTTAAATATATTTGATGTACATGCCAGACTAAAATACCTCTCCCCCTTATACGAATTTTTAAATTTTCCTTTATTAAAACTCATATCCGCTTTTGAGAATTTTTGAAATTTATTAAATTTATGAAAAAAGAATTATTACATGTATTAAAAATATTTATAAAAAAAATATTTTTTTTTTTTTGTTTTTTAACTTAAAATAATATTAAATACTATTTTTATTTATTATAAAAATAAAAATTATTTTGTTGGTTTTATGATATTAAGTCCTTAAAATCTTTTGATTTATATTTTAAAATCATTTCTGGTTTTGTGATTTGGTTTGTATTTAAAATTGTTTAAAATCACAGATTTAAACTGTATGAGCTTTCATTTGTTTTTCTTTGGAAATGAATTTTTTGTTTAGATTTTCTTTGTTTAAATAATTGCACTTATAGAAAAAATTTAGTAAAAATTTTAGCTAAAACTACTAAAATTTAGTTCAAAATGACGTTACTGGAAAAACTGCTAAAATCAAAAAAATTTTTTTGCTACGTATTAGTAAGATAATAATCACAAAAATATATCTGTTGAATCTGCAAATTAATTAATAACAAATTGATCTGCCAAAATCAGCAAAAACTTACTAAATATTAGTAGAAAAAAAAAATTTAACCAAAAAGTGAAATTTCAACTTTTTGTTTGTAGATTTTTTAAGCGAATATAAATCTGCACTTCGGAAATCAGCAGTCTTCATTTTTTTTTATCAAATATTTGCCTTTAACTTAA
Source organism: Delia radicum (assembly GCA_021234595.1). Classification (NCBI taxonomy): domain Eukaryota; kingdom Metazoa; phylum Arthropoda; class Insecta; order Diptera; family Anthomyiidae; genus Delia; species Delia radicum. The sequence continues at coordinate 158,864,242 of CM037855.1, read as the reverse complement.
TTTAAGATAAATATAGAAAACATTTTGTTCATATTATTTTATTTGCTGTTTTTGGTCTACAAATATTTAGTAAAAGCTTTTAGTTATTTTCAATTAACTAAAATTTATCTCGAAATAAGAAATAATTTGTAAATTTAACAGTTTTATATTGTTGTTCTTGTCTTATTTAGTGAAAAAAATATGCAGATTTTAGCAATTTTGCTGCTACGTAATTTTTAACTAATTTTTAGTATATTTTTCTGCTATTTTTACAGGTTTATTTCTATGAGTGTATGTAAAATATTCTATAAATATTTATTATTAAAAGCAGTTTAAATGCTATTGTTCAATTAACTTATTATTTAAATTAATATGTTTTTTGGGGGGTTTTAGTTTTAAAAGTCCATAGGTTTGTTTGTGGTTCCAGAGAAAAGTTAACAGAAATTCAAACTTCATTACGTCGTCCATTTTGTTCATTTTCATCTACTCCTTCCATATTGAGACTGCGTAGAGATCTGTAAATTATAATTTTTAATGAATAATAAGTAATATTAAGATTTTTTAATATTAAGATTTTTTCAATATTATTTTTGATGTGCAAGGTGTAAAAAAACTTTTTTAAAAATTAGTATTTATACACCCAGAAAACAGACTAGGTAGTAGCAACCGTATTTGTAGCCAATCGAATGGTTCGGTTGTAGCTATCGAATTTTTTTGCGAATTCCTGTTCAGGCAATCGAAATTCAATTGTCGTGCCATAATTTCTGTTGTTATAATCGAAGGATTGCTGTCACAACCAACAAAATTCGGTAGCAACAACCAAAGCATTCGATTGGTAACAAATACGGTTGCTACTACAAAGTTTATTTTTTGTATGTACTAAGTTTCCACTCAACGTGTTTTGTTTCACCAAAACACATGTTTTGCTTAAAACACGTAAGTGGAAACGTATTATTAGGTCTGATTACTAAATACCAAATTAAAGTTTAGCTAACAAGAGATGTATCACGACGTTAATCATCAGATCGTAATTAAACTTGGGCATGTTGTAGAGGGGAAAAATAAGTAATACCTGTATATTAGGGTGGGGCGATTAGTATGGAAGGAAAAAATCTTAATGGGCGCTTCGCGTTTCTGGCATTGTACTGAGCAAAAAAGTCCACTAGACCATACGTCTATGGTGAAAATCGAGCTTCCAGATTTTGACTTTACGGCAGAAAAGCCCTATTTTGAAATTAAAAATTAACCCCTTAACCCCACCAACAAATATGATTGATGCTTTAATCTGCTAGAGAATCTTCCAAAGAAGAGATTGATACCATAATCTTGGATAAGGTCCTCCTACTTCCTGAGATATGTCCATCCCACACAATGCTACTTTCACAAAATATGGCTAAAAAGTCAAAATCTGGAAGCTCGATTTTCACCGTATACGTATGGTCTAGTGGATTTTTTTGCTCAGTACAATCCCAAGAATCAGAAACTCGAAGCGCCCATTAAGATATTCAAATCGCCCCACCCTACTGTATATTCTTTAGCTGCCCAGTCATATATGGAGGGGTTAAAACGTAGGATCAAAAGTCATCACAATCTTAATTTCAAACAAATATATGCAAATTGGTTATCAAATGATAGGTATTTTGAAGATGTATCTACACAGAAAAAACTAAAATCGAGATTCAATTAAACTTTTTGTTGACACAATTAAAGTTTAATTGTATTCGGTTCTATTAAGGGAATTGTAGTGTAGTTTGTAAAAAAAAAATCACAAAAATTAAACAAATTACTAAATTTACAAAATTGGTAAAAATAAGAAAAAACATTTTTTCAAAATTAAAAAATTGGTAAAAATGGAAAAAACGCCGCCAAAAACTAACAATCAATAAAAAAATTTAAAAATCACCAAAATTTAAAGAAACCGTCAAATTCAACAAAATTGAAAAATAAAATCGTCAAATTTAAATTAAATTTAAGTTCGTTGATATTAGAACAATTAATTAGAGAAAATTTGAAAAAATCAACAAAATTACACAAAATACAAAAAAATCACCTGAATACAATTTAAAACGTCTGTATCTCGAAAAAAAAATTAAAATTTTTGTGATCTTGTTTGTTTTTTGTTTAATTTCGCCTATTTTTTTAATTTTGGTAATTTTTTCAAATTTAGCGATTTATTTCATATGGCGATTTTTGTCATTAACAGCTTTTATAAACTTTTAGCTATCGTTTTTAATTTTGAAATTTTTTTTTTTTAATTTTGGAGATTTTTTTAAAAATAAAAGAATTTTTTAATATATTCATTTTTTATTTTGGCAATTTTTTTTTTGTTCAATTGTGGTGCTTTTTTTGATTTTGGCATTTGTTTTGCTTTGTTGACATTGTGGGTTATAAAAAAAGTTTGTGTGCACCAAATTCATTTTAAATTAAACATATTAATAAACTTTTAATTGAAAGTGAGTTTTAAATCAAAAAAAATGTAATTGCAATTTTATTGACAATAATTTTTTCTGTGTAGCGAAGCCAAACTAGAACTTTCAAACAAAAAAGGTTTGAACACATTTTGAACCCATTTTCCCCCTAACAATTCAGGATCCAGGAAAAGGTTTTAGGGGGAGGGGGGACTTTGAGTATTTTTAATTAATTTTATAATCTTTTTTACATTTTTGTATAGAAAAATATTATTTTGGGAAAGGAACTCCCCCGTTTTTCCCTCCCCCTGGAACCGCGCCTGCCTGTATCACATACTAAAGTTTTATTAGTGATGTGGTGGTCCGAGTTGGGATATCTCCCTTGTAAGTAAGATTACAATTTTATATGGAAAACAACAAACGTCTGGTCCATAAAAGTCCGTAAAAATTACAGAAAAATCTGTTATTTTACAGAAAGTTAACTATTTTGAGGCCAGCAAATTTTAATTTTAGCAAAATGTGCCTGTAATTACAATGTGTGCTATAAAAAATTGTATAGCAGAAAAACTTACTAAAAAAACTGCTGAAATTAGCAGATTTTTACTATAAAATCAATAAAATGTTTGCAAAAAAATTGTGGATTTTTATTCATAAAAAAAATATTTTTTTTTAATTGTGATGTGAGCAAAGAAAATTTAAATTGGTTTCATTTAGGGTACAATCGGTGACCCCTAATATGTTGCACAGTGTTATTAGTAGGCAAAGAATTTCATGTAAAGGCGTGTTGTGTAGTCAGTAGCGCAAAATGGATTTTGACCAAATACTTTTCCGAATCAAAGAATTCGCTACAAAATGGTACCAATTTGTTTTTTGCATTTTTTTGCATATTTGATTATAAATTCATAATTTAGCTAATTTTGTTATAAATGCATATTTTATAAGATTTTATGTTCAATATTTTGCATATATTCAATATAATTGCCAATTTTGAAAAAAATAAAGTTAAATTTTTATTAAAAATAGCCAAAAAAAAAAAAAACGTTTGTAATCCTTAATATAACAGCTAGTTGTCATTTGTTAAACATTTATATTGGATTTTATTTTTAAACCAACAATTTCGAGTAATAAATCGATTTTTAATAATACAAAAGTTGTGAGTGTATACTTTTTGATTTTTAATACATATTTTTCGCTTTTTGTGCATATAAAGGGTCCGCCATCTAACGTTATTTTTTTCAACTAGTGCTTATTTCGTGAATGGTAACACTTAGCTCATGTCTGATTTGACAGATAATTAGTTTTATCCTTCCGCTGAACGAATATGGTTGTGTATACGCTTGAACAACGCTGGGAAATATTGCGACATTACTTTGAAAATCATGGTAATGTTGCAGAATGTGTGCGAAAATTGCGTACGGATTTTGGAAGAAGAGAAGCACCGTCAGCTCGGGTACGGAAACAAGCAAAATTGTCGCATTTGGGGCACAGAAAACCCGCACGCATACATTGAAAAGCCGATACACCCAAAACGAGTCACTGTTTGGTGCGGATTTTGGTCCAGAGGCATAATTGGGCCAGTTTTCTTCGAAAATGAGCAAGGAGTGGCCGTTACAGTCAATGGCGATCGTTATCGGGCCATGTTGAACGAATTTTTGTTCACAAAAATTGAAGAGGAGGATATTGGCAACATTTGGTTTCAGCAGGACGGCGCTACGTGCCACACAGCCGAAGCTACACTCGATGTTTTGCGCCCTGTTTTTGAAGATCGCATTATCAGCCGCAGAGCTGATGTTGTTTGGCCACCTCGGAGCTGCGATTTGACACCGTTGGACTATTATTGTGGGGTGCCGTCAAAGATAAGTGTTACGCCAACAAGCCAGAGACAATTGACGCTTTAAAGGACAATATTCGTGAAGCCATTGGTGAAATACAGCTGCACACAATCGATAATGTGCTTAAAAATTGGACCGATCGCGTAGGCTACTGCATGGCCAGCCGAGGCAGCCATTTGAATGAAATTATTTTCCATTATTAACCGGAAGGATTGTACTTTCAAATAAAAAAAGAAATTTGAGAAAATATTAAGTAGTTTTTTTTTTATAGCATTTTCAAAAAAAAAAGTTATTTGGCGGACCCTTTAATTTGGCTTTTTGTGCCTATATTTAAATGCATATTTTATGCGCAAATTTTGAATTATTTCCTTAATATTTTAAGCGCCTATTTTCCTTTTTTAGTTGCATGAAAAAATTTTAGTAGGAAAAACTAGACAACGTTACCAAAATTTAGTACAATTTTAGTAAACCCTTAATAAACATCGATTTGCTAAAAAATCTGCCAATATGTTTACCAAACAATTAGTAAGGGAATGTTCGCTAATATGGGCTGTTTGCTAAAGTATACCTGTCGTTTTTTTTTTCTCGTTTGTTGCATGAAAATGTCACACATTTGTCAACACATTTTTCGTGTTTTTTTTTGCCTTAAAAAAGGGTCTATAAGGAAATAGTTACCAGGTAATCCGAATTCTAAATTATAATTTTTAGAATAATATTTGATATTGTGGTTTTCAATCGCAAAAAGAATTTTTAAAATATAAATTTTTATTTTATAAATATTGTCGTTTTTATTGATTTCTAAAGTTAGTAAACCCCTTAATCAACAAAATAACGTTATAAATCGTCTTTTCGGTATTTTAGCATTATTTTGACTTTTGTTCAAGATATTTCAAAATCAAAAAAAAAAAAAAAATAAAAACGTTTACCTAAGAAGAAATATGCTTTTAATGGCATCGCTTTTTTTTAATTTTCATTTTGGTCATAGTGTTACAGAAATTTTTTTAAATTGTTTAACATAATATAATATATTTTAAAGCTCTTTGTTAAATATTTTTTGTCATACAAATTTATTACAAAAAACTCTTTCACAAAATTATTTAAGATAAAAATAGCATCTTGTAACGGAAATTTGAAAAAAAACGTGTATTAAAGATAAACCTCAATAAAACGTTGCAATTTAAAGTAAATTACTTAAACTTTTGGTAAAATTTTAATTTTTTTAAAACGTTTTCAAATTGATCTGATAAAGACATAAGCTATTTAATGCCTAGACACAGTAATATGACACATTTAGTATCCGATTTTTTTTTTTAAATAATGACGACTAAAATAAATTCAAATATATTTTAATAAAAAAAAAATCATTTATATGAAATAAATTGATTTTATTAAAATTGTGTCATAATTGTATTAGAAAAATATTTCTTATTTAATTATGTTAATATTTACTAATATTAAACGTGCATTAAATCATGATAAATATTTATAATACTAACTCAAATTTACGGAAATAATATCAAGCGTGAATAGTTTTTTATAGGCAAAAAGTATGCAGCGAAAAATAAATGATGATCTTATATAAACAGGGACGTTAGTTCTAAAAGGGGCTAACAAATATTTTCAAAAACTATTATAATTTACAAACGTTCAATCTTAGTGATATGTCTAAATTAAATTTGTCAATCTTTTCAATTTCGGCAATTTTTTTTTTTAAATTTGGCGGTTTTTTAAAAATGTTTGCATTCTAATATTTGCGATTTGTAATTTTTGAAGATTTTTTCGATTACAGAGATTTTTTTATATTTTGTAAAAAAAATGTTTCTATCCCAGCAAAACCACACATTACCAAATCATGGGTAAGGTAATGTATCACCATAGGGCTTCATGCATTAATTTACACGTTACTTCACTGATGAATTTTACAGGCGATGAGCCTCAAAGTAACTCATTACCTTGTAGTGGGTAAAGTAACTGGTTACTTATATGGTTACATGGTGGGAAAAAGTAATGTTTCTATAAATAAATTTTTATAAAAAAAATGCATAAATTTTTTTTTTTACAGATATTTTTTTTTAATTAAATTAATAACTTT
>CM037855.1:158831274-158857831 GCA_021234595.1 Delia radicum | reverse complement strand
CGAAGTTTCAATCCGAAAATATAACGTATTATTCTGTTAAAAATTTTAGTAAATCTACTAAATTCACCAGCTGTGGTTCCAGAAATCACCTCACCTCAGCACAGTACAGTATATGTGGCATTAACAAAGCATTTGCAATTTTAATTTAATACGAAGTGGCAGATATAGATCAAGCGTGTACAACCTTCTTAATAAAAACGAAATCTTAGATGAAATGTAATTCATATGTGAAGAAAAACTCAGATCATTGTCTATAAACAACTCCAAGACATTTCATCCTATCTACAAAATCTAAAGGTATACCATAAGCGTTACAGATAAATTATTAGTCAAAGATCCAAATCCCATCAACTTCGTTTTTCTAGCATAACACAAAAACCATTGTTAGATGTCCATGACAAAACTTCTTGAATAACAAAATTAAGACAACCTTCCAAGACATCTAAGAACTGTACATCAGCATAGCATAGAAACTGTACATCATCAGCATAAACATATGGCTGATACGGATAAACCATGTACGATTCTTAAGAGATCATTTAAATAAATCATAAATAACAAAGGTCCAATTACGGACCCTTGAGGAACTCCGCTAGTAATTGGCAATGTTGAAGACGAAGAGTCCCAATAGAAACAAACTGTTTTCTTCCACTAAGGTAGGAATATATAAGCTTACAAGCTTGGGCTGAAAAATCGAAGTGGTGAAATAATTTTTGTATAAGCTTAGAATGAATTACTCTATCAAAGCTTTAGATAAATCTAATGAAAGCAACACTACATTTTTACCGTTATCAACAAGTTTTCGCACAGAATCAGTCAGACCAATTAGGACAGAATTTGTGTTATAGCCACGACGAAAACCGGACTGAGATGAGTGAATCAAAGAATTTTCATCGATATAAAAAGCCATTTGATACTTAATAATATGTTCCACAACTTTTGAAAAGAACAGGAAGAACCGATATCGGACGTAATTATCCAATGCATTAGAGTTGCCTTCTTCCTTATGGGAACAACTCTAGCTGTTTTCCAATCATCAGGAAATACCGATGTTGTAATGATTGTATTTACCAGGTGAAGAAAATGAGAAGATATTAATGGATAAATTATTTTGACAAATTTTAAACATAAGATCATGACCAGCAGCATTCGATTTAATTTTCTTTAATGCTACAAACAATTCGTCTTGCTCTACATGACGAAGTGGAAAAACCACCATTATCCGGCAAATCCAACGGATTAGAAGTATTGCCTATCTGACAAGAAACGAAAAATCATTTACCTCATCCGGGTTAGCGGATGCGCCATGATCTACTGTCTCCAAACAACCATTACGTCTTAAGTAGTTCCACATTTGCCTGTGGCCAAGACTTTCAAATACACTTGGGCACGCCTCTTTGCTACTCTGATTACCCTCTTTAGACGATTCCTGTGCTGGCAGGTATATTGACCAATTTTCGGAATTTGTGTTCTGTAAATAATATCCTGTAAGTTAAATCTCGCAATGAGGTATGGTAAACTATCTCAGGGAGAATGAACCAATTATTGTTGTTATTATAACCAATTTTACGCCGTACAATTGGTACCAACGAATGCAAAGCATTGATATTCGACATAAGAACCCCCCAATTGTATATTCACATCAGCCGTAGAATACATGCGCCTGAAGTCCTGAGAATAAAAAGCTGCTTCTAAAACTTCCATGTTCACAGCTTTGTAATCTGGATAAGAAAACATAACGTTGAGAACAGATAATCGGAATATCTACTGCAACGAAAATTAGTGCGTGGCGTGAAACTCCAGGACATTGCATTTGGCCGGACGAATTTACAACCAGTGAAGAACTTAACAGAAAAAAGTCGATAAGTGACGTTGAGTCTGTGCGAATATCAAAGTGTGTAGGTATTGAGTTATGACGACATACTAAGTCTAGCCTTCTACACATTTCCCGAACTAAGTTAGACTTAACCGGACAAAACATGTTCAGGTTAAAGTCACCCATCATACAAACATTAGAATATTGTACAAGAATATCCCCAACAGCATCCTCAAACGCTTCCAACTTGCCATCAGGCAAAAGTTGACACCAACCAAAACTTGTATGCCGTTTTTACGGATTTTTGTTACACAAAATATCCTTTGTTTCCGCACAACCAGAAATATGTTGTTTTATTGTTCCTGCGCGTCGTATTAAAAAAATGAATGAGATATTTATCTTTTTTAGAACAATTGAACGAATTCTGGCATTGAATTGATTTGATATAGTATATTTTGCTCTAGTTTTAGCATATTTGGATAAAAATCTCATTTTCGATAAAAAAATCATAGTTTTGATAAAAAAAAAATCTTATTTTTGAGTATTTTTTAGAACAAAAGCATATTTTAGCAATTTTTTTATATTTAGTTTTAGTTAGAGAACAATGCAGCACAAAATACCAATTTCTGGTCGCGGTGCATAGTGCCATTATAATCGAATATAATAGAGAACAATTTTATGTTTCAATAAAAAATATTTTTTTGGGGTTTTCAACACTGATTTCGGAAGTTTAAGCCATTGTTTGCAAATTTAAATTTCTTGTTTTAAGGCCGTACCGATTAGCTATATTCAATATTTATCATATTTTTTGTTGACAATTAAAATAAAATTTGATTTTTTTAGAGCATATTGCAGGGTTGCTTTGGGTTTATACATTTTGAGATGGAATTTCGACACTTTTGATGATACAAATTTGAAAAAACGATATTTTTTATGTTCCGAAAATCTTGTGGTACTTTGATTCTAGTAAACCAAAATTATTAAAAAAAAAATATTTAAGACTTTTTAAACTTTTTTCTTTACCATTTCGAAAGAATATTTAAAACAAAATTAAAAGTAAAATTTTACCATTTTCGGATTAAAGCACATATTTTAATAGCGATTATAAATATTTCAACATCTGATAACATGTTTAACAGAATTTTTCTAATTAAATAAAATCACCCTCAGTTTTGTAAATTTTTGTTAATGTCCTAGATGATGATAAATTAATAGACATAAAATTATGTTTTTAAAAAGTTATAAAAAATCCAAAATCGGGTTAAGAACTAATGTGCCCTGATAGTTGACCACGAAATTCGAGCACACTAAACGTTTTTGCAATGATTACTGATTGATTACATTATGTTTTATATTGTTTTTTTAGGGTGTCGTTAACCTGTGTTAAGGGTGTCCTCAAAAACGGACAATATTTTTGGGATATTTTCAAATCTCCAATTTAAAAATTAAAAAAAAAAAATGTTCTTTAACAAAATCGAAAAAATTTAAATTTAAACTTCATGGATTTGTTAAATTGCACGTTAGAGAAAGAAAATACAATTTTTTTTATATAGTCCCCGGAACACTTGGGTAGGGAGGGTAGCGATTTGATTTTTGCGGATTCCGAGGAAATTTTTATTTTTTTTTGCAATAACAAGGCTAATTTGTTGTTATAAAATATTAAAAATCGAAAATTAGCTACTATTGTATCATTTGTTGTTTTATAATATCAATATCCAAGGTTGAAAAACAAATTTTTGGACATCATTACATTAACCCATGTGGAAATTATTTTCGCTTTTAGTCTTAGCTTTAATTGTGAATATACTCTTAACGGGCTGATTTTGTAATCGTTTTTTTTTTTGTTTTGTTTTGTAGAGAATTAACATCAGGTCGCTGAGGTAGAGACATTACAAATTGTTGACTTGATTTTTTTTTTCTTATTGTTTTTTAAAACTTTTGAGTTATTCTCGTACCATTTTAATGGTAATTCAAAATACTGCTACGCCAGGGACTAAATAATTTATTCTTCAGTTAAAAAAAAATATAGGTTAGGTTAGGAAGGGTTATGTGCCCAAGGGCACATCTCTACTCGGAGACCAATACGGTCCATTGTGAATCCCTTCAGTGAAAAAGTAAGAAAAAATAGGAATAGACAGATAGATAGATTGAAAGATAGATAGAAAGAAAGATAGAAAGGATGTTTACTCCCCAGAAACAAGCTCCTATCGTCCCCTTACTAGAAACAGCGGTTCCTATTTCCCTGACAAATCTCAGCAAATCTACTGGATTGCATCCAGCGACACACCCAAGTTCGTTCGTGAAATCTATCTCCTAGCCGTTTCTCTGTCTGAGACCCTGCAACCACGGACAGTGGCACATTATATGCTCAACTGTCTCCAGTTCCTCAACCTCCTCGTACAACCTGCAAAAGTCCGGTTATGTCCCTGTCCCATCTGCTTGTGAAAGCCCCCTGACAGAACAATGACCGGTCAGGAACCCCGTAAGGGTCCTGAGACCATCCCTGTCCAGTCCCAAAGAACCTTGGTTGCCCCTGCGTCCCAATGCGGGCCATAACGCCCTAGACACCCTGCGATCCATTCTATCCCTCCATGACTGGTTAACGGTTTCGCGGAATCCCTTTCGTATCACCTCAAAGTAGTAACGTAGGGGGGCTTTAACCCCCCGTCCCTTACCAACAAGTCCAGATTCGAACCCTCCCTCGCAAGTTCGTCCGCCAAATCATTGCCATCCACCTTGCAGTGTCCGGGTACCCAACACAGCCTCATAGTGAATGCCTCCATGAGCTCTCTCAGAGCACACCTACATCGTGCGACCAGACGCGAACGCACCGTGTAATTTGTCAGTGCTCTGAGCGCTGCCTGACTATCGACATAAATTGTCACCCTAGATCCCCAACGATGTGACCCAGTATCACTTCCGTCGCCCTCCAGATCGCTAGGATCTCAGCTTGGAAGACAATGCACTCATCTGGGAGTGTGTATGACCTTTCCACCGTCAGTGTCAGCAATATAAACAACCGGCACCCGTGCCCGTGTCCATTTTGGACCCCGTCCGTGAATACTGCCCACCCCTCGAACAGCACCTTGGATCCACGCCAGACTTCCCTGTTCGGGAAGTCCACCGGAGGTGTATCAAGATCATATGATCCGATATTCCCTCGAGAATACTACCCTGATCAAGCAGTCCTACTTCGTACAATATTTTTGTGTGATCACCCCTCCTAGGTCTTACCAACGCAGACTCGTAGAGCCTAAATAAGTTCCTAGCAGCCACACTCCTCACATAATGTTCAATTGGGGACAGATGCAGTAATGATATACTCAGATGAGTAAGGGAATGTAATTAAAAATATCGCGAAAACATGTGCTAACTTATATATATATATATATGTATATACATATATACTTATATATATACTTATATATACATATCTACGAAACTGTATTATAAAACAAAAAACACGTTTGTATCACTTAGTAATTATTAAATAAAAAAAGTACTGTAGATAGCTCATTTCCATTCGAAAATAAACATTGTTTTCGAATTTTGAAAAAAAACAGTGTTAGAATGATCTTTTAAATTTGAAATTAATACCATACATAGACGACTGTTACATCAGTGAATATTTTGGCATCAAAACCTCGTTTTCTAAAAAATAGAGACAGCTTCTTTTGAATATAAGATAACGATATAAAATGCATTCAAGAGCCTGGAGAAAAATATTATATTTAAATGAGAAACAATTCTCGAGGTGGAAAAACTTTTTGGGTGTGAAAACAGTTTTTTGTGGTGAACATAAATTTTTGAGGTGAATATAAATTATTATTCAACTCTATAATCGTCTGGTGAAGAAAATATAACATAATATTTTATACACTAGTAGCTACTACGAAATTGTACTATAATACCCCAATTTGTATTGAAAATTTAGAGATACCTTCGGCATTTTCACTCCGTTGAACTGATTTTGCTCATTTTCAATACCAAGCTGATCTGGAGGATGTACATGGCGACCCACTGAGTTTCCGTGTCGTTATCGCCAGTACGACACACAGACAAACGGACATCGCTTCGTCGGCATAGAATTTTATGAGGATCCAATAATATATATACTTAATGGGGGCTTACTCCGTTAATTCGACAGGTTACAAACGTAGTAACAAGCTGATATACACCCTAATCACACCGGTGAATGGTTATAAAAACATTAAACGTCCTTAATGTATACATAGCACTTACCTCTGATTTTGGATCTACAAATGCAACTTGTCTATCGGCTTCTTTAAGCACTGGAGCCTTAACTTTGTCTTCTCCCTCATAACTATTAATAAACAGAGTAGTAGGTTCTTTTTCTTTTAAAGATTCTTGTGACTTTATATATAAATCATAAAAATCTGCTGGTGAGCTGGGAATTTCTAAAGATTCCTTATTATCTTTAAGTTGACATTCATGTTTGGAATGTTGAAATTTAATGTTAAGAGTATTTATTTGACCGGTAGATGATTGTAAGATTTGTTGTACTAAATCGAAATCTTGTTTACCTTTGATTTTCCGATACAAATTGTATATTACTATTAACTTTAGCTTGTATTAAATCTTTTTATTTTTAGACGGTGAGGGAAGTTCAATATGTTTAATTATATTTCCCTTATCCTCATCATCATCGTTGAGTTTTATTATATCACGTTGTGATAGTTTTTCTATTTTTGGTGGTAACATTTCTGTACCGCTTCATGTCTACGAAATTCTAATGTTTGATCTTCTAAAGCAAAGGATATACGACGTTTTTGTATTAGTTTTGGTTGTATCATTTGTTGGTGATAATTTTATTGCAGTTGTTTCCTCCTTTACCGGGAAGAGTAGTAGTATTCTCCTGATTTGTTGATTTCTTTTAATTCATTTTTCTCTAATCTGTTTCCTGTTCAGCTAATTCTTCTGCCTCCTACTGTTTCTTCAGCCAATTCTAATAATTCTTCTACGTGTTCTAGTATATTTAAAGTCGTATCTTTTCATTTAATTCCTATGGTGTACCGTAAAGGCAAAACCTGTTATTTTTTGTCTTATAATTTCTATTTGATATTCATAGAAACCTATTTGATCTTCAGCATTTAAAATTTAGCTTGTTCTTTGATTGTGTTAACTTCCTCAGGTAATGGTCTTCCTCATTGTCTTCTACATCATTAGAATTAAGTAATTCTGATAATATTTCCGGATTAGGTTGAACATTATTATTAGTAGCCGGCACAGTGGATTTCCATATTTCATTCTTTTTTACTATATTTGGTAGCTGAGATCTTTCTGGTTTACTTTTTCTCCATTTTCTCTTTATCATGAGCTGATCTTTTTTCTCTTCCGGTAATTTCATTTCTCCAGACATAAGCTTCCGTATAGTTTCATCATTAACTTCATCTACTTCTAGAGTTTCTAGTTCTTGTTCCAATTCATTCCATTAGCTCAAGCTTCTTCTAACATTTTAAAAATATCTTGTTCAGTTTTCTCTTTATTTTGCTCTTTTTTATTTGATTTTTCTCTTTGCTCTTGCAGTTCCTTTTCTCTAGTTTCTCTCTCTTTTTGTTAGCTCGTTTTAAGACGAATTCTGTGTTGTTCATTCCATAACTTTTCATTCTCCTCATTGAAATCTTCAATAATTTCTCGTTCATCTGCACTTGGCATTACACCTTCAGCATAAGGTTTATCCAATTTATTTCTGATTTAAAAAAAAAAACACAGAAATATGTTTAATGTACCTATTAATGAATGCTATTAAAAATTAAAGAGGTAATACTATATCGCACCGGTTCCTCTAAAAGGGGTCAACTCAAAATTTTCAAATTTTCAGTAGAGCCAAAACATTTTTTTTTAATATTTACTGATATGCATTGAGCTTAAATTTGGGGACAAAATATTTCTCTTTAGTTGATTCTAAAGAAGCTACTCTTATATCACAAAGAGGGATAACAACTGTATTTTTTTGGCGAAATAGTAGAGAAAATGATGTAAAATTTTTACAGTGGGTAGATATGACCACTATATATCGTTTTCTTGCGAAAAGTGAAAATTGCAAAATTTTGAGTTGACTCCCTTGAGAGGTACCGGTGCGATATATCGGCCATTCCACAATTGATACGCCAAAATCTGACAATGGGTGTTTCGATTAAAATTTTATTTTGCACGCAGAAACTTTGCGGAGCTACTTAAAGATTGGCGTTTTTATTTTTTCGAAATTTAAAAAAAACGTGGTTTTATTTGAGATTTTATTTTTTTTTTTAATAGAAAATATGCAAAAAGTGTGTAACTTTCAACATTTGAAGTTTCTATATATATATATATATATATATGATCCCATGATCATTACCATTTAAAATACATTGTAATGGTACACTCCTACTTTGCAGAATAAAATGCATAAAAAAAAGAAATGCATTTTTATTTCAATTTTAAAAATGAATTTTTCTATTTGTAAAATATGTAATTTTTTCCATAAAGTTTGATCTTTCAGTTTTTGGGTCCCATTTAACAATTTTAATAATTTGTTGAATAAAAGCTTATATTATTTTTATATAGAAAAAACAACACTTTGTTTTTTTTTATAATAACGTTTATTTTAACGTTAATTAAAAACACACCACGATAATTAGCAAAAATAATATAAAAGATAGTTTATTAAAAATATTCAAGAACCCAACTAAATGTCTCAAGAAATTTTCACAGCATGAAGTTTTACAAAAATGTTATTTGAAAACCATTTCCAAAACAAAATATTCATTCCGCAATAGAATAGTAGGAGTGTAGCAATGCAATTTAAATGGTGATGATCCGATGTATAAGAAGAAAATACGAACATTGAAACACACGTATTGCATATTTATCATTTTTCGAAAATCTAAATCGTGCATAAAACAGTGGATTTTTCTTAAATTGTCTAGTATTCGGTGGAATGATAATGAATGTTTTATATAGAGGTATATAACTTTGAAAAGGAATAAAACAAAGATGATTTTTTTAAATTGACATGAAATTTCCTTTATTCGAAAGATAATCTTTTGGCATTATAATTTAAATATGAATTCTGGCATATGACCGCACTTCTGGCTCGGACGTAGTCTAATCTAGAGGTCCAATTTTCGATGACTTTATCCAACATTTGTGGCCCTATATTGGCATTAGCGCGACGAATGTTGTCCTCTAAGTAGTCAATCGTTACGGGCTTATCGGCGTAGACTAGCGACTTCACATATCCCCACAGAAAATAGTCCAGAGGCGTTAAATCGCACGATCTTGGATGCCAATTCACGGGTACGAAACGTGAAACTATGCGGTTACCAAACGTTTAATTTAATAAATCAATTGTGCAGCGAGCTGTGTGACATGGCGCGCCGCACTATGCTTTGTCCCATAGACAAAAATCAAAAAAAAATTTTTGTCTCAAATTGTTTTTAAATACAGATTTTTTTAAAGATAATAAGGTATCTCAAATAAATGTTAACAAAAAAATTTTTCTGATTGCTTTTGCCACCACGAGAGGGCGTTAAAAGCAGATAATTTCTTCCAAAAATTACTTAACAGAAAATGAGTTTTTAGTTGTTTCACAAAAATAATTCTGAAAAATTAATTTTTTTAAAAAGTCGCTCGAAATTTGGTTTTCAAGTACTTTGATATATTTGTAGTTAAATTAAAATTTATAATTTAGTATTTTTTTACAAAATAACTTTTTTTATTGCTCTGAAAAACACATTTTTTTTTGTTGAAAATCCAAAAATTACTTAAGTTTGATGGAGTATAAAAAAAATTATATAAAATTAGATATTTTTTTTTTCTGTTTTTGTAAGTTTATACTCTTAGCTAAGAGGGTATTCAAAACTTAGTGCCTATTTTTTACCACAACTTAAAAAAAAAAATGCGTTTTTTGAAATGCCTAATTTTATGATTTTTACTCAAATATCAGGCATTTAAGAGTGTTTAATATCATTGCGCAACACGATTTTATATTTTACATGTTTAAAAAATAAAAAATTTAATTATATCATTAGTAGACCAAAACCACTGAAGTATTTTCAAAATTTAGCTCGAGTTTTTTTTAATGGCCCACTGAAGTTTTCAAATTTTTTTAAAGGCGTTTGAGTAAGTCAAAAAAAATGTATTAAATCTAATACAAGGCTAATAGATGATTTTAATAAAATTTGATGACGGTTCTTTTCATAGAACTAATTAACCCTCTATCTGCCATTTTTAGGGGTCATTTCAGCCCCTCCTCATGGAACACCACTAACACGTTTAAACATTTAAGATAAACTCGGAGACCCAAAATTTGTTGCACAGTGTATGCAACTGTAGCTTTATGTTATGTAAAATATCTCATTAATAATTAGTTAGATCCAATTAAACTATAAATTAGATTCTGTTTCATATTTTAATTACTATTTTAAAGTGTAAGTTGCGATTGGCTTCGATTTTGAAGTTTTTTTTTGTTTCATATTTTTGTTTTGCTTTATCATATTATTTGCCGTTATTTATATTTTTCAAATTAGAGATGATAGCGTGACACATTTGTTTTTAAGTTACAATACACGCGTGTGATAGTAACTATATTCCAGCAGCGCTAATACGACCATATATTAAATTTTCGGAAATGCGAGAGAAATTTTTATTTTCTATAAAAGTTTCAATTGTATAAAAACCGTAAGTGTTACAAATTTAATTGCCTTTAACATAAGTGATCGTGAGTGCTAGTGGATGGAAATACTAACGGGTCAATCTCTATTTGTAATGTAAACAAGGTTTAAAAAATAAATTTATAAATTAATGTAACTAATCTGTGGTGATGGCAATATTTAAAAAAATTCCGATATAATTGATTGTTGGATAGCAGCATCCTCAAACAATAAATATCAGAGGTGTATAAATATGTAAAACATAAGATAGGCGATTCATATTTTAACAAAAAAAACTTAATACAAAGTATTCAGTTTTTTAATAGTAAAGTGAATAAGTTATGGAGAGAAAGCAGATATAATTTTAATTTTTTTATCAAAATATATCGCACTTAATCAACAGGAGGGTATTAACTCAAAATGTTCAGTAGAAGCAAAACAATTTTAAATTTAATATTAAAGGCACATGAAAAAGAATTTTTAAACCAACCATTTCATTATCAAAAGTAGGCAAAATAGCACGATATTTTTACAGCGGATATGAATACTACTCGTCAATTTTTTTCGAAAAGTGGAAAAAATAAAAATTTTGATGGAAGTGCGATATGATTTTTTCATAATTTTTTAATGACGTTTACATTGCTAGTTTTCCTCTTTAATTTTTTCATTTATGTTATCTTTCAAATATCCTTATAGTTTTATTTTTGCAAGAGCATTTTAACCGGTTGATCCTATTTTTCAATAAATGATGTTTTTGTATTTTCCACATTGATAATCCGATTCTACCCAAATTTGGCACAAATATATATCTTGCAAATATCAATTTACATACCAAAATTTATTACGATCAGACAATTTTTTTAGGAATGGTAGCGTTTTTAAGAAAAATGATATATAGCAGGACCTTCAGTCCTTAGTCCGATTTAAATACAAAATTTACACACACGTTGCTAGTTGCATGTGTATCAGCATGACCACTCTTGTAATTTTGTGGGCATTATTGAAGCTAAAATTATATTTTTCAATTTCAGGACACATGGGAGGTAGGCGTGTCCTAGGGCCGATTTTCCAAAAATTCTTATTTTTCTTAACTAAGCTATTTTATGCTAGTGTACCAAATTTCAAAAATATCTGACTACTCCTTCTATTTTTGTCCCTTCGTTATATGGGAACGAAGCATAGTGCGCCGTCTTGTTGAAACCACAGCTCCTGCACATCATGGTTGTTCAATTGATGAACGAAAAAGTCAGTAGTCATGGCTCTATAGCGGTCACCATTGACTGAAACGTTCTTACCAGCATCGTTTTTAAAGAAGTACGGACCAATGATTCCACCATCCCATAAAGCACACCAGTCAGGTTTTCTGAATGTAACAGTGTCTCCACATACACTTGAGGATTATCAGCACTCCAAATACGGCAGTTTTGTTTATTGACGTATCCATTTAACCAAAAGTGAGCTTCATCGCTAAACAAAACTAGCTTATGAAAATCGGGATCAACGGCAATCCCTTTCGCCGAATCTACGCCTTGCTAGGTGATTGTATTTTGTAAGCACGCAAACCAAGATCTTTCCGCAAAATCTTCCATAAAGTGGATGGACACATATCCAATTCCTGTGAACGATGGCAGATAGACTGATTGGGGTCTTCCTCTACGCTACGCTCTACAATAGCAGGAATGTTCAATAGTTAAACGAATTAATTGCTGTGATGGACGATTATGTTGACCGTAAAATGGCGGTAGTGCGCGATGCGTATTTCGAACAGAACCACGATTTTCAAAATAAATTTGGACAATTTGGGAGCGTTGATCAGGCGTCAGTCTATTTATGTTGAAATGCCAAACCAAACTAAACATAAATCACTTGACAGCTGAAAAAATGGCCGCCAGTTAAAAAAGTGTTGCCAACTTAAAGTTATATACCTGTATAAAAAACACCCTTTATTAGGATGTCCCTTAAAAACGATTTGTCGATTTTCGTTCATTACACCACCCCCGTTTTATTGAAAATGGTTCCAAATCGATGTTTTTTTGTTGGAAAATGTCAACCCGTTTTATAAAATTCCCAAAATTCGAAATTTAAAAAAATTTTATTTTTGTAAAGTTTTATTGGTTTTTTGTTTTTATATACATCGAGATTATTTTTATGTTATTTCAATTTGTAACGAGCTTTCAACCTCCGTATATTTACAAAAATAAAGCAAATCAAACATATTAGCTAGGTTGATAATAGTATTTCGATCTTGCTAAAGATCTCACCAGAACCCGAAGTTTTAGAAAAGCTACAGCCTCCATAATAGGCAGAACTTTAACAAAACACATATTAATCATCAATTGTGCTCCATTCTTGTCTTGTTAGTAATCAAGCACGTGGTTAGGGTCTTTTCCTAACAAGCATCATGACGTTACTAATCTTTGAAGACCAAGAATGTTCTATTTATATAAAAAAAATTTAGTTTTTACTCTGGCTCAAGTAATATTTTTTACAAAAAAAATATAATCGAAAAAATTATAGTTCGTGATTGTGTGTAAAGCAGAGATGAAAGCCGTGGCAAATTGCCGGTGGCGGCTGCTCGAGGCTAAAACAGTCGGTGGCGACTTAATCGCCCGTAGCCGCCAAAGTATGGGCAACCGCGGCTTAGAGGAAAAAAGTAACGACGGAGGCTGATAATCGGCTGAAGGTTAATTTTCATAAGAATTTTGTATGTTACAGCAGGTGTATACACTGTTGCAAACTTTGTTCAAGAAAAACTAACTAAATCTGGCCCAAAAATAGCTAAATTTTAGCAAAAAGCCGCTAAAACTTAAATATATTAATTATTGGGACTATTTGTAGTTTGTTTTTGTTAAAATTAGTTAGTATTACTAAATAAAGCTAAGTATTACACAATTATACAGATATTTAGTCACAAAGTACAAAAAGCACAAAATTAAAATTAATTTTTATCTAACTTGTAGTAAGATGAATTGTAAAGAAAAATTTAATAGTACTCTCAGGGAACTTCTGCTGTAAATAATTGTAGTTGTTTGAGTTATAATATAAATTCTTTATTTTTCAGTGAAAAGCTGTAATTTGTAGAAGAAATTTCAGTTTTGACTACATTTTCAGTTCATTTAAAAAACCAAACCTCATCCAATTACTGTACTATGAATTTACATTAATTTTATCAGCTTTACACATAGTATTCAAAGTGTATTATTTTTATATGACCATTTATGGACAAATCCAATCCAAAAAATTTTTGTTTTGGATATATTTATATAATTTACATTAATTTTATCAGCTTTACACATAGTATTCAAAGTGTATTATTTTTTATAGGATCATTTATGGAAAAAATCCAATCTAAACAATTTTTGTTTTGGATATATTTATTTAATTAAAATTTTTTAAATCATATTATAAATGTTATACATTTTGTAGTGTCCCGACCGAAACAGTACGGCCAAAATGAGGATACATTTTTGTTATTGGAACCATATTTGTTGAGCCGATTAATTCGATTTTGTGTATAAAACACAGTGCAACACATAAATTGGTTCCTCTTTCGTACCCGGTTTTTTTTGAAGTGTATATCGAAACTAAAAAAAAATTCCGCAAAGGACTTGGCCAGATTACATCGAAATTTTTTTTTTTGACACCCTAAGTTTTTGCACCCAACATGATTTTTTTAAAAAAGGAAAATTTTTATGGAATCCATATATCATAAACCGTTCGGAATTTTGTTTTTATGTCTTTGGCAAAGTTGTAGATCCAAACCAAAGCAAAAAAATTCTCATATGGACCGACCCAAAAAAATTCCATCCACTATGCAAAATAAGTGTGAGCAAAAAGATGTGCTTTCTAGGGTTAAGGAATGTTCGTATTAAGATGACATGTACTAGAGAGTTGTTTATATTGTTGTTAGATATAATTTAGCTGAAGAAAGATTTCTTAAATTCCCAGTATTTAAGCCATTTCAGGACAAAATCATGAAAAAATCATAAAAAAATAGCATTTTTTTCCCAATTTTTTGCAATTTTGATGCAGTGGATGCAATTTTTTTGGGTCGGTCCATATGAGAATTTTTTTGCTTTGGTTTGGATCTACAACTTTGCCAAAGACATAAAAACAAAATTCCGAACGGTTTATGATATATGGATTCCATAAAATTTCCTTTTTTAAAAAAATCATGTTTGGGTTGCAAAAACTTAGGGTGTCCAAAAAAAAAAAATTTCGATGTAATCTGGCCAAGTCCTTTGCGGATTTTTTTAGTTTCGATATACACTTCAAAAAAAAAACGGGTAATGAAGGAGGAACCAAACGATGACCTTAAAAATGCTGCACTGTGAAATTTAAGGAAAAATACGAAGCTTATCTATAAAGTTAAAAGTTCGGCCGCCGAACTATTTTCGATTTGGCCTAGAGATCGAAACTGAATTCATTGCTTAACTACGATCTTTTCTTTAAAATTTACACTCAAAATCGCATCTAATCAGCCTGCGATCTTTCTTTAATTTGACACTCAAAATCGCATCTAATCAGCACAATTTTTCCATTAGCCAAATTTGTCCATAATGCTTTAAAATACCAAATACCGACCAAATGCATTTTATGGCCGAACTATTCGGAGAATTATTTTTTCAAAATCGATTTTGGGTTATTGACTACAAACATGCATTTGCATAAATTCCTTGCTCTAGTAATAATTATTTATTTATTCAGTTCCGTAATATAAAGCCTTAAAGGCCAAAAATATATATTGCACAGTAATAATAACACCTAATATTTAGATTAAAAATATAAAAAAAAATTTTGTTCGATTAGACTATTACTATCGAATGCCCTAATTCCAGAATGAAATAATTCGATACAGAATGCTCGATATCGAAAGCGGCGATTAGACCCCTGAAATTCTTATGAAATTTGCATATATTACGAAAAAATGACTACGAAAGTTTTTTTTTTGTAAAATGTTGCATGGTTTATTTTTTCAGTGTATAAAAGTAGCAATCGACATCTCCAATTAGGCATTTTAAAATTTTTTTAAATTAATTTTCCAAACATGTTTTTCCGTTTTTATCATATCTGTGGGTAATTTTTTGATGCTATGATAAAGTGGATTAATGATATGCCATGAAGTGAGAATTCTATATCTGTCTACATATTTATTAAGTCTATTAATAAATGAATTATGATGTGAGCAATATTATTTAAGTTCAAGATCATTTGTTTTTTGTTAAACAAAAAACCGTGCAATGTTTATATATTAATTTAATGCAGACTTTATCTACAGACAGGTCCTTACATATTTTATTTCGCGTCACCGAAATCTTCAGTGGACCAATGTAGAAGATTTACCCCAAATTATAATTTTTGAAGGAAAAAGATTCGTGTTGTTTATTTACTTGATGAGAAACACGCTTTTTTTGTTTAACAAAAAACAAATGATCTTGAACTTGAATAAGTCCCGTTCACACACGGCAATTTTACTTGTGCAAGTCTTGAGTACTCCAATTCCGTTTGTTTTGTCACCCCACAATTTTCAACACGAAGTTGGCTGCACGAAAATTGCTGAAACCAACTTTTCCTGTGTGAACACAAAAGCAAGTTCAAAGGAGAATTGCAGAAAACTTGCGCAAGGTAAAATTGCCGTGTGTGAACCGGGACTTATCCTGCTCATATCATAATTTATGATAAAAGATCGAAAAATAAACTTTTTGTTTTAATTTTTTAAAATTTTAAAGTAAAACATTTAAATGAATAATTGTAATGAAAAATTCCATTGTTCAAAATTTCGAATTTTTGGAATTTTTAATAAAAATCACTTTGTTCACCGGTTGGTTCCGCCTACACAACGCAGTACTGTTTGAAATTTATATAAATTTTTTTTATTAATATTTACTTGTTTCTTGTACTTCATTTAAAAAAAAAAAAAAATTAAATATGGGTTATACTAACCCGTATCCAACGCTCTCTTCTAAAAACCGGAACTGGTTTCCAGAGAGTTTTCAAAAAAATGTGTTAACACTGGCACTTTTAATTAATTAATTTTCATGCTTTTAAGCAATTTTAATTAAAATTTAAATTTAATTTGTGTTGTTAAATGTATTCTCTGCATAATTTTTGAATATTTAACACAAATTTTATTTATATCTAGTAAAAACTATGCATTAAAAAACACCTCTTAAAAAACTGTTTCTCTTAAAACCAGTTGACATATAAAATTTAACAGATGTAGAGTACTTTGGTTGTTCTTTAGCCTTTATGTTCTTTGGTTAAACATATAAACCACTAAAAAAATTAACAGATGAAAAACAAATTTTGAATGATTAAACCTTAACAATTTGGTTAAAAAACTACGCGCAATATAAAATTTACGTTTTTTTTTGTGTTGGTTGCAAAATGTGTTTTGGTTTTTGGTTGCTATTTTATTAAAGTAATTACTTTTTACAGTCGGTTATTAATTTTCATTTAATTTAATTTATTTCAAAAAACCAACCGAGCCCTTCGGGCCATATATAGTTGGTAGACCACATTAACAATCAACTTCATTATGTCACTTAAAACTATAAAACCTTAAATATCCTGTTTTCTAACAATATAAAACAGTTTGTATATAGCAAGTTTAACTTACAAAATTTAAGAAAAAAGTTTAAAAGAATTATTAAGAATAACGAAAATGGCATAAACTCACATGACAAAAAGTATTGCAGTTTAGAGAATTTTGAAAATTTTTGAAAATTTTTGCACATCAAATATCATTTACAGAAGCATATTCTACAAGTTTACAATTGAATGTTTTTAAAGATAGATCAAAAGATATAAGTGGTATGGTAAATGATTCCAACACTTAGCTACACTTACATGAAATGATCGTTCATGAATAATATAATTTCTAATGGGATATAAAAGTTGAGGGTTTCTTTCAGTGTTCAAGAGTATAAAATGTATATGTACATATTCAGGGCAATTAGAGAGCATGCCTTTATGATAGAATACTAGCAATCGAATTCGAACAAAATTATTAAAACTGCATCCCAAAAAATCAGAAATATGCCTCGAACATGATCATATGGCTTCAATTTGTAAACAAAACGTATTATTTTATTAAACAGTAAATTACATTTATGAAGTCATCCACACTACACTCAGAAAAAACTTCAATACAGTATAAGTTGGACATTAATAATGAATGAGCTTTGCGCTTTCTAATAGAAAGTGGCAAATAAAGATTTAGGAAATATAATCTACGCAGGGTAAAATTTATTTTGGAAACTTAACCAGGTTATATGTCGACCGAATTCTAGATTGTTATCTATTAAAACACCTAGACATCTCATAACTTCAACGAATTCAATAAGCTCGCATTAATCGTAATAGATACATCCACTTCAGAGTTATGTGGTTTAAAAAGCATAGCTTTTGTCTTGGTAGAGTTTATACTCAAATTACAATTTATCATCCAGGCAGAAATATTAGATAAAAGCAAATTCATGTCATATTCGAAAACATCAATGAATGAAGATGGCCCGAAAAAAGAAGTTGTATATCGTCCGCAAAGACAAAAGCATCACACTCAAAACCATAAAGTATGTTAAAAAAGTCGTTCATATATAACATAAATAGTAAAGGCCCTATAACTGAGCCCTGTGGTACTCCAATGGTTACATCTAAACACTCCGAATTCCAGTCATTACAATGAACAAACTGAACGTCGTCCAGACAAATAAGAAAAAATTAATTTGCAAGAATAAGAGAAACCGATATAATTGCATAGCTTATGTATTAAGATCGCATGACTAATGCTATCAAAGGATTTATTAGCCGCCGCCGACAGTTTTTACCCCCAACTACCGAACATTTCGTGTCGGCTTCGTTTTATGCAATTGCTTAGTTTTATACAATTTCTTCAAAGTTAACTACAACTTAACTATTCAACTTGAATTGGCCGTGAATTAAAAAAATAAAATTCAATTAAATCGTATACTTACTGCCATAGTTCGGATTCGCTTTCCAATTTCATCAAATGTTCCTTGGCCATTTTAATGCGAAATTCACAAATCTCTTTGGCTTTAGACGAGGTGCATTTGGAAAATAGCCCTGATAATGACCGACCAATACTTCGTTGGTATGTAACAAATGTCCTGGCATAAAAGCTTTCTTGCCCATGGGAACCATAACATCTACTGTTAAACGTTTGGCAAAAGTGGTTAAATTTTCAATAGCAGTCTCATTTTCCTTAAGGTACGTTTGCCAACGTTGGGTTTCCTCAATGTTTGTCTGCAAAGCCTTTATAAGGAAATTATTAGAAATATTTTATGCACAACTGAGTCTAAAGTAAATCAAACCTCTCTAAGAGCATCTTCACGTCTATCCATGGTATTTTATGGAATTATGACCCAAATTGAAAAAACTGCACGTTGTTATCCAAACAAATCGAAACCGGTGAAGACAACAAATATGATTTTTTGCGACAGCTGTTTCAATGACATTTATTTAAAACGTTTTCCAACACTGACTGATAATTAGTACTATATGTGAAAACTGTGTAACAGTGTTGGAATATGAAGTACAATTATGGCACAATCTATGGTTTTTGCTGGTTCACTGCACAGAAGAAATATAATGATCAGGAGCGAATATTTTAAAGAGTGAGGGTGCTCACGATGAGAAATTCTTAATTTTGCAACAAAGAATTTTTTTCGGTGTGGGATTGTTATTTTTTGATTACTTTTTAACTTTTTCTGTGTTATTTATGCTCTCCATTTCGTGTGTAAAGATTCGATTAAAAAATCAGTCTTTTGAAAAATTTGATGATGGATATCTAATACTTTTACAGTAGAGTTTTCTTTGCAGTGTGCGAAATTTGAAATAGTATACAATTTTTTCTTTGACAGATTGAACGCTTTTTGGGCTTCGATTCGGTACAATTTAACAACTCATCACTGTGTGTACAAAATGTAAATAACTCGAGTTATTTGTTCTCTTGTTTTTTTTTGCGGATTTGTTAGTCTTGTAAAAACAATTTGTTAAAAAATAAAAAAAAAAGATTTAATATTAAAAAACTCTTTAAATATGTCTGGCCAATATCCTGGAGGTGGTTATAATAATCCTTTGGCTGGCCATCGTGGACAATTTAATCCTCAACAGCAGCAACAAATGATGAATCAAATGCAAATGGGCTCATCAGGGAATGCCGGCATGATGGCAGGTGGTAGTGGTGTGTTGGAGCTACTGGAGGTGGTATGATGTCTATGGGTGGTGGAGGAGGTTATGGCCAAGGAGGCATGATGCCTCAACAACAGGGTAATCCTATGCAACAGGGAATGCAGGGTATGGCTGGACCGGTTGGTGGAGGTGGTGGTATGGGACCCGGTGTTTTGAATCCGGTTGGTATGCAATCTCCCTCACATGTACAACTTATGCAGCAACAAATGCAACAACAGCAAATGGGTGCTATGGGACCCCAAATGGGTATGGGATTGGCTGGACATGTTAGTATGGGTGGAGGAGGCGGCGGAGGTGGTCCTCAAGTAGGTAATATAATGCAGCAGCAACAACAACAACAGTTACCACCACAAATGCAACAAAATGTAAGCATGCAACAAGCACATCAAATGCAAACTGGACCTAATGCACCCAATATGGGAGGAATGATGTCTCAACAGCAGCAGCAACAATCACAACAAAGTCCAGCTGCTCAACAGCAATCTATGCAACAACAGCAATCACAAATGCCACAATCTAGTGGTCAACAGCAGCAGCAATCATCTTCCAATAATATGTTAGCCATATCCCAACAACCTCACAAGGAAATTAATATTGTAACCTTATCACGGGTGGGTCAAGAGACAGTACAAGATATTACCTCTAGATTTCAAGAAATATTCACCGCTCTTAAGGTTATACAACCCACAGGCAGTAGGGACAATGGCACTGTCAAAAAAGTACAAGAACATTTTCGTACAATACGTTTGTTATTCAAACGTATGCGTTTAATCTATGAACGTTGTAGTGATGGCTATCCTCAGGGTAAGTTATTCACATAAAACTCTTTCAAATCTTAAATCTTCCATGTGTAAAATGTGTTCTTTATTTAAGGTATGGAATATACTCATGTCGAAAGTCTAATACCCTATAAAGATGAAACAGAACATCGTAATTTGGAAGCAACACAATGTGAGGAATATCGCAAGGCACTGCAAGAAATCAAGAACTTATCGATACAGTAAAATTGAAAAATCGTCAGTTGAGAGAGATTATAGATCGTACACGTATTATTTGTTTGGGAAATTAACACAATGCTAAGCATGAGAAGATCTTGAATAAAATAATAATTAATTGAAGAAAAAATATGTTTTTAATGGTTATTGGATAAATTACCAAGGAGAGATAGCAGCAATTCTTTTGACAATTATTAAAACAACTAATTTTCCAAACAAAATTTACTCAAACATATTTTACTTTGCAAAAACACGGAAATAATTTTACAATTTCTCTTGAAATTAAAACTTTTTGCACGATATTTTAATTAAAGGGTAGGTCTGTTCGACGTAGGTGTCGCTTTAGCCCAATTCTCCTGTAACAGTAATTTTGACAAAATAAAACGCTTTATGGTAAAATTGGGTACCCTCGTAGCGTACGTTGAACAGACCTGGTATGGTTTTAAAATTTACAGAAAACAAAGCGCTTATGTTGGATATCTTTGATTTTGTAAACGTTAATATTGTTTACGTCGTTAAAAATTATTCTTAACTTCGTCCATGGACATTTATAGAAATTTTACTGTAATGAAAAACTATTGAAGTCTTAAATAAAGTAGAATGTGGAATTCATTCGATTTAGGTTAAATCAGTCAGAATTGAAAATCGAATTGATGATTGAATTCTTTAGAAGCCCTGGCAGGTATTTTTAAAAAAGTACTACCTTGTTCGAAAAGTCCTATTTTGTCAACTGAAATCCAAAAGGCCGTAACTAAAAAAAATTCAAAATTGACACTTTAATTACGATGCAGTTAACCAATATACCTTCCCACAAAATTTTAAACGTTTACGTTTACAAAAATATCGATTTTATTTACGAAAATCAAAGGCCGTAACTTACAGCAGTGTTGTTATGTTTTGTTGATTTTTGTTTTTTTTTTTTAATTGTTGTATTGTTGGCGTATATTGGAAACAGCTGTTTGTATGCTTATAAGAATATTAGTAGGTATATTTAGAGCCAGTTTTTGGGAGGACGATCAAACTTAGTTTTACAGCTGTTTAGTTAAACTTAAATAAGATATAAACTGCTTTTAAACCTCCATGCTGTTTTCAGTGATGGTTTAAAAAATCTCAAATTAAATAAGATTACCATATTTTACACCAAAAAGAGTAATGCATTTTCAAAAGAAATATGGTAGCACTTGCGAATGTCAAAAATGAAAAACAAACAAACAACGCGCATAGAAAAAAAATGTTTATTTGTGCCCAACAATTAAATATTTCTTTTGTTTAATATTGGTTGTAATTAAATATAAAATGGACTCTAAAATAAATGTAAAAATATAAGCCGATGGTTTGGACGAGCGGAAGCGCTGATAAAACTCCAAATCATTATATAAATAAAAACACATTTTCAAAAATTTCGTATATATTGTTTTTTTTTTGGACTTTTAGTTAACAGCTGCTTTATTTATGTATAATTTTCATTCACAGCTGTTATGATTTGACAACTCAAAACTTAGTTTAAACGGCCAACGCTGGCCGGTTAAACTACAATTAAAATATAATAAACTTGATCTCAAAAACAGCATTTTAAGTTTAAACTTCGTTAAAACTATAAACAAGGTTGAACTACATCCCAAAAACTAGCTCTAGTTTTTGGGATGTAGTTCAACCTTGTTTATAGTTTTTAACGAAGTTTAAACTTAAAATGCTGTTTTTAGATCAAGTTTATTATATTTTAATTGTAGTTTAACCGGCCAGCGTTGGCCGTTTAAACTAAGTTTTGAGTTGTCCAAATCATAACAGCTGTGAATGAAAATTATACATAAATAAAGCAGCTGTTAACTAAAAGTCCAAAAAAAAAACAATATATACGAAATTTTTGAAAATGTGTTTTTTATTTATATAATGATTTGGAGTTTTATCAGCGCTTCCGCTCGTCCAAACCATCGGCTTATATTTTTACATTTATTTTAGAGTCCATTTTATATTTTAATTACAACCAATATTAAACAAAAGATATATTTAATTGTTGGGCACAAAATAAACAACATTTTTTTTCTATGCGCGTTGTTTTGTTTGTTTTTCATTTTTGACATTCGCAAGTGCTACCATATTTCTTTTATAAATGGCATTACTCTTTTTGGTGTAAAATATGGTAATCTTATTTAATTTGAGATTTTTTAAACCATCACTGAAAAACAGCATGGAGGTTTTAAAAGCAGTTTATATCTTATTTAAGTTTAACTAAACAGCTGTAAAACTAAGTTTGATCGTCCTCCCAAAAACTGGCTCTTATTGTGCGCAATATTAGCGTCGCTATGGTTGCGTCGAAAGCCGGGATCGGGAATGCGGGGAAGTTTTTTTGGGAATGTGTTAAGTATTTTTTTTTGCTAATGAGTGTAACTTATTTTTTGGAAGACTTTTTTTTCGTAATAAAAAAAAAAAATTAATTTATTAATAGAATTTTATGGACTAATTTTCGGATAAATTTAGAATAAAATCCATTCACAACAGACATGTCTTAGGAAAGGTTATGGTCTTTAGTGTTCAAAATTTGGTTTATGCGTTAGTACGTTCTTGAAAAATTCGCTGGAAAATTCAATCCAAATTTTTGTTTTTAACAACATTTTAAGTACTAACGCATAAATCAATTTTTTTTTTAAAACTTTTCGGCCAATTTCTTGCACGAAAACAGTTTTGAGTACTTGAAAGTATCATTTGATCCCAGAAGTTATTCTCTTCATTCTGGAAAGCTCAATTCAAATTTTTGTTTTTTAATAAATACTAACACATAAATCAATTTTTTTTAAAAACTTTTCGACCAATTTCTTGCACGAAGGCAATTTTGAATACTTGAGGTCATATTGTTTCTTATAAGTATTATTTGCTACCAGAAGTTTTCCACTTCTTTCTGGAAAGCTCATTTAAAAATTTTTGATTTTTCATAACATTTCAAGTACTAGAGCATTTTAAGAACTTTCCCCTAAATAAGTTCCCCGTACTCCCAAAAAATTGAGTTCCCCGAATCCCAAAAAAGTTTCCCACAATCCCAAAAAGTTCCCCGCATTCCCAAAAAATATCGCCCATCCCGGTTTTCGACGAAGCCATGGCGGCGATAATATTGCGCACGTGAAAATTTAAAAATAAATGTAAATAGAATGAAGTTTATGGCAATAATTTGGAAAAAATTAACGAATCTTATTGTGCCGCGTATTTTTGATTTTTTTTTAAATATATTTAAATGGTAAGAGCAGGATAAAGGGCGAAGTGGCTCTTAGATAGAAAAAGGGCGGCGGTGTAGATAAATTCGGAGTAAGATAAATAAAATAAACTGCGGCTTGGCGGCTGAAACAAGACATGGCTTTTCATTGCTATAGTAACTATTAAGAAAGGCACAAGTGAAAATTAGTGCGCTGCAGTAGTAATTGTGTCAGTTAATTGTAATTGTAATTTAATTAAATTTCTTTTGGAATGATAATTTCTTTTGGAAATATAACCGCGTAAATAAAGGGTAAGTTTGGGTAAATCTATTAATTTTTTTTTTGGATTATTTGTTATAAGGTTTTATCCAAATAGATTCACCTTGTTTTATGCCTTGGACTTCCAAAGTATTTTTTTATTGGAACGATTGAAAAATCCGGAAATCTGTCTGTTTTTTATCAGCGTTGCGGCCATTTTATTAATGTGGAAAGTTAGCTGTGACGCCATTAGAAGGCTACTACCAATAACGGCTTCTGAAAAAGAATCAATAAATTTGTTGGTAAGTCCGTTCTAGGAAAAGTGTTTTTAAAACTTTACAAATTAAAAAAAAAAACACTTAAAAAAAAAATCGGAACAATTTTTGAAAGTTAAAAAAAAAAAAAAGAAATTCAAATAAATTTTATAGTTTTGTTACGACTTGGTATTTTAAACCCAAAAATTAAAATAGCAGTTAGAAATTAAAAAAAAAGCTTAGGATAATTATTCATTAGTGTTACGTTTTAGTGTTAGTGATTTTTTTTGTTAGACCAGAACTGCATTTGAAAAAGTGTCTTTGAATTAAATTTAGTACGTGTAGTTTTTTTGGGTTAGATACTTATTAGGTGTATTTTTGGGATTGTTGTTAGTTTTTTTTGTTAATTGTAGTTTTATTAAAGTTTTCTCTGTTCTGTTAATTTGATTAATTTTTTTTTTATATAAATACCATTTAGGATTTTCAGTTTTCCATCCCTGATTGTTTTAAATCAGCTGTTTTTTTCTGTACTCTCTCTGTTTATTGTTTAGTTTTTGTTCGATTTAGAGAATTTCTTAAATAAAGGGGAGGGATTTGAAATTTATCCATATTTTTTTAATAAAAAAATCGCATTTAAAGGTGATGGATCAACCCAATGATTATTTTCGTTATATCTACAGTTCCTCTTTGCATGAATTGGTTCAAATAAAAGTGTAAGTAAAAGTGATTCATATGAAATTTGACAATTGCAAATTGTTTGATTTTTATTTTAGCGGAACTTTGGAAGGCAAAAAAAAGGCAGCCAGATTTTGAAAAACCTTTTAGAAGATCCTATATTACGTTTTTCGGGCTTATATTCCGAAGAATGTCCATCTTTTCAAGTACGTTTGCAAATTTTTCAACCAGGGGCGACCATATTGTTCACCTGTCACCACATCTTATAAATCCTTACGAAACGTTGGAGTTGGAATGAATGGGTGACATTGCCTTTACAATTTTCTGATTTACCTAGAACTTGTATGTTGGTTATTAACCATACTCGATTGTGCTGGGCGCGGGCCAGACTTCGATTATAGGTGGCACATCTATTCTCTTTTTTGGTAAAAATGGTAATGTTTCGTCAGGGTATGTATGATTTAAGAATTTGGATAGGTGTCGAAGGAGATGGTTAGTTATCCTTCAAAAAATCCCGGCAATGGTAAAGATTCGTCTAAATCACAAATGCAACGTTTGGGCAAGTTGGCTAAGAAAACATCGTAATGGTCAAATACAAAAAGTAGATTGGTTAGATCGTCTAACATTCCGTGAAATTGAATTGATCAATGAGAGAGAGAAACGAATGTCCCGACTATATGTATTAATGATTTGAATTTCCCACTGTGGTAGTAGATGATTGTTATAATGTAAGTATAATATAATTTAATGATATATTCAATGATATTCAAATTTAATATATTTTCAGTATTCCATTGTCTATTTTGAACCAGAGGGCGATAAGAACTATAAGTTCTTAAGTAAACCCAAAATTGGTAACAGTACCAGATTCAGAATATTGCAGGTAAATTATAAAAAATTAAAATGATTCTTTTAGTTTTAACTACAATTTTCAATTGTACATATTTCAGAATTTAGCAATTGTATTTCAGAAATTATCAATTGAATTTTAGTTTTTCAATTGTATTTCAGAAAATATCAATTGTATTTCAGTTTTATTAATTGCATTTCAGAAATAGTCAATGTATTTCAGATTTTTAACAATTTATTTAAGAAATTACCAATTGTATTTTAGAAACTGTTAATTGAAATTATTAATTGTATTTCAGAAATTGTCAATTGTATTTCAGAAACTATAAATTGTTTTTACAGAAATTATCAATTGTATTTCAGAAATTATCAATTGTATTTTAGAAATACTAATGAATTTTACCTGTTTAGATTGCACGGTGGATGGACACAAATGGGTTAGACATAAATCCTAGCAAAACGAAGGCTATGTGCTTCGGTTTTGATTTCCGTGATTTAAGTGTATCATTGAGAGGTGTTAGTATCAACTTTGTTTCTGAATTGAAGTGTTGTTGTTCTTGTAGATGATAAGTTACGTTTTTCGAAACACGTTGCTTACGTGTGTGCTCGAGTGAATGCTATGTTGAGACGATTATGGTCTCTTGATTTTTGTTTGCCT
>CM037855.1:158800450-158831174 GCA_021234595.1 Delia radicum | reverse complement strand
TTTTTTTTTTGTAGCACCATGTAATCCATAAGGACTCTTTTCCTGTGTTGAGGATCCGATTTAGTCTCATTTTCACAATGCCCCGTTAGCTACTAACTGGGACTTTAACATTTGAGGTTGTTTTCCGTATAAATTTTCAACTTGACTGTTTGTTAAATTTTAACTCACCAATCAGTAATCGGGCCTTAATGTTATTTTTAATTCCCGAATTTGTGTAAAATACTAACATTTTTGTTGTTGTTGAATTCTGCTCAAAAACCTGTTAAATAGCGTAATTGAATTCAATTAAGGATATGATATAACCCAATATTTTGTTAATTTTTATAAGAGTCCTCATTTCTGTGAAGCTACTAAGAAGAAAAAATCTTAAAAAACCTATTAAAAACTTCAATTATGTCTCTTAAATTACAAAGTCAAATAAAAAGTAATATTTTTATCATAATTTTTTTTTTTTTGTAATTTGATTCAAATGACACTATAAACCGAAGCGTTTTCAATAAACACAAAAAAAACATAAAAGACAATCTTATATCAATTCTAGGTGGCGTCAGTCAAATACTATCTTTTTGGCAATAATACTAAATACTGTATAATTAAAGAATTCAAAAATATCTAGTTTTTGTTAACTCTCTAACTGGCAAACGATGTTTTGCAACGAAGTTCATACCATGTGCTCCACTCGAAAAACAAATAATACGTTCTTCAACAAAACTGTTTATCGGGGAGTTCGATCGTGACCGTGATGTGCAACAGACGTATTACGGAAAACAGAACAGTTTCTTCGTGTTATATTAAAAATATTATTGTTTTTGAATATAATTTGACTTCTTTGTGTTCGATAAAACAAAAATAAAAATAAAAAAAAAAAAAACAAGTAATAAAAACCTAATATGAGCGAGCAGAATGATCTAAGCTCATGTAACAAAAACAATGTTAATCCAAATACTAAAAACAATGTTAATCCAAATTCCAATAACAAAGTGAATACAGATTACAATAATAGTGATAACAATAGAAAAAGAAAAAATAGCAATATGAATAACAACGGTACAGCCAAAATTTCAAAAATAACTATTACTCAGTGCTTGATTGTGAAAACGATGATCAATGCGATCAAGATTTGTTAAAAAAATACGAGAAATATGTAAATGACAAAAACAATAAAGAGAAATCACAAAGTTCTCATTCAGCCACGGCAAATATTAACAATAATTCATCAAAAGTAATTACTGATAATACAGTGATTAACTTAGAAAAATGCAAGACCAAAAAAATACCCCCAATAAACATTGTCGACATCGACACAAAACAATTAATAGAATTTATAAAAAATGGACTAAAATTAAAGAATTTAATATAAAAGAATTTAGAAATAAAAAATCACTGTTCATGAATTCAATTCAAGACTTTCAAAGGGTGAAAGCTTATTTAGAAAAAACTAAAACGAAGTTCTATACATTCACTCCTAAAGACCTAAAAATAAAAACATATCTACTTAAAGGCATTGAAGCTAATACAGATTCAGATGATATATTGTTTGAACTGTTAAAATTTGAATGTGATGAATTAAAATTCATAAAAGTTAGTCCTTTCTCAACAAAATTATCTACTGAAAAAGGAATTAAACTGCCAATGTTTCTGGTTCAAGTTTCGCCAGAAAGCAATATAAATAAATTAAAAAATATTAAAACGTTATTACACCGCATTATAAAGTGGGAACAAGTCAGGCGTCCCGAAATACCACAATGCCGCAACTGTCAGGGTTTTTTCCACAGTGCTGCCAATTGTTACCTTCCCCCAAGGTGCGTCAAATGCAACATGAGTCATGAAATAAGAAAGTGTACCATGGAAAAAGTTCCAGCTACACAGAAGGACAAACTATTCTGTGTTTTATGTAACAAGTATGGGCATCCTGCATCATACAAAGGTTGCGAAAGATACAAAGATCTAAAGAAAAAAAATTAGTATTAAAAGAAAAGACCTTTTAACTAACAAATCTTATAATACAAACTTGTTTACTAATCCTGAAACTTCTTTTGCAAAGGTAGTCAAGGCTAATAATACCCAAAACATAAATACAGATACTTCCGATAAGGGAATTACTAACTCTTTTTTGCAGGAAATTAAAATTTTATGATAAATATAAATAATCAAATTGTAAACTTACAAAAACATCTAAATTTACAAGTATCTAGAATAGATACATTATTTTCCATGCTTGAGGGATAATGGCTTCAAACAGGCAAACTAATACAATTTCCAAAAACCTTAAGATAATACAGATAAATGTTAATTCCCTAATACGAATTAGCAGAAGATATAACCTTAATCAATTCATTGAAGAACATAATCCTGATATACTACTCCTTAGCGAAACAAAGCTAAACCCCAAATACAAAATTCATTTCCAGAATTTTAATGTAATTAGAAGAGATAGGAATAGTGCTTCTCAAGCTGGGGGGACAGCAATCCTAATAAAAAATAACTTAAAATACTCCAATTACACAAACAGTACCATGAACTCTTTTAGCACCCTAGAAGCATGCATAATTAAAATTCCTTTATCTGAAAATAGAATATTATTCATAATTTCAACATATTATCCATCTGGCAATAATGACTCCAAATTTAAAAGTGAGTTGTACAATCTTTTCGAATCTATGAACCTACAAAATGAGAATAATTATTATATATTAGGGGACCGTAACTGTAAGCATACAGATTGGGGAAACCTAATTAACAACCAAAAGGGAAATCTATTAAACGAATGGTTAATTGAACACGATATACGTTTTAGAAGTCGTCTTTATGCTTCTAATTCTCCATCATACCCTCGAACAGGTTCATATTTAGATATTTGTATATCAGACTGTAGATTACATGTTAAGACTGAGAATAACACCTTAAATTCACTTAAAACATTAGACTACGACAGTGATCATAATGCTGTACAGATAATAGCTTCTATGAATAATGAACAGGATAATTTCACATTTTTGGAGGATAGCGTTAAGTTGGATTTCAATTACAAGAACACAAACTGGATAAAATTTCAGACCAGAATAACAAGATATATGGACCACGATATTCAAATTCCAAATAACCGAAACCTTACAAACGACGAGATAGATTTTCATTTGGAAAGGCTAAGTAATATTATAACCCGATCAATAGAAGATGTAGTCCCAAAATTTAAGACTCAGGATACATTCACTAGGATAACCAACTCAACTATTAGAATGTTGAATAGGGAAAAGAGTAAGATTCTTACTATCATAAAAAAACACAATAGATTACAACATACAATTTCAGAGGAAAATCTTAAAGTTGCCAAGGCAAAGCTAAAACTGATTAAAAAACTTATAAATGAAAATTTTACGACAAATATTAATAACCTAATAAGGAAAAAACTCACGAATATAGATCCGAAGGATTCTCAGAATATGTTTAGCCAAATAAGAAAGAACTTTAAAAGATTCACTCCCATAAATCTCAACGAGATAAAGGTTCCGGAAAATTCGGAATTTTTGCTAGAAAATGCGGGAATAAACCCACAAACATTAAGAAAATACATCTTAAATGTAGAGGATCAAACACAAGTGTTAAACACCATAGGTGCGTTTTTTGAGTCAATACATACTCACAAGGATATTAATCCTGAAAATATTATTCATATGCAGGTCAGTGAGGCTTTCAATCAGTTTTTAGAAATTAAAACAGAATTTGAAAGTAATAAATCTACTATAATAAATTTCAATGATGAAATGTTATCGGATAATTTCGATGAAACACAAACACGTGATCTTTTCATAACCAGGGACAGTATCGCATATATATTCGCTAGTTTACGGAATAATTATCAGCGGGAATTGACAATATACCAAATATAGTTCTAAAGAAAATTCCTCAAAAAATGATTTACGACTACTGTAAATTATTTAATAATTTGTTAAATAATTCATATTTCCCAAACAGTTGGAAAACTTCAAAGATTGTAGTGTTACCGAAAAAGGATAAGGATCCGACTGAACTCAGGAATCTACGACCTATAAGTTTGTTAAATAATATAAGCAAAATATTTGAGGTATGCATAAATAATAGTTTGAATAAATTTTGCAATAAACAAAATATAAAAAACGAAAAACAATTTGGTTCAAGTTCAAACATTTCACAGTTAACGCTATACACAAGCTTACTTCTGATATTAATTGGAACTGGCATAAAAGAAACTGTACCGGCGCATGCCTGATTGATATGGAAAAACCTTTGATAGTGTATGGATAAGAGGCCTTATTTATAAGATGATTCAATTTAAATTTCCATTAAATCAAATTATATTAATATATAATATGATTACTAATAAAGTTTCATGGTATATCATCAGAATATACAAAGTAGCAAAACATTTAGTATAATCAACGGCCTACAACAGGGTACAGTTAATTCGCCCATTTTATTTAATTTATACATTTTAGATCTGATTAGCCAAATGGACAATATCATTTCATTCGCAGATGATATAATCGTATATCACTCGGATAACAAAATAGAGCAAATTAATCTCAATCTTCAAGAAATGTATAATACTGTTGAGCAATATACAATAAATTGGAACATGAAAATTAATGTTCAAAAATGTGAAATAATTCTTTTTAGACCACCAGTAGATAAGTGTAATAACAACGTGAGGAAAAACTGGAAACAGTTTGGGATCAAATCGAATTTACTTAATTATAGCATTCCCAAAAAGGATGTGGTAAAATATTTAGGTATACACCTTGACAAGTTCTTATACTTTAATCAGCATATAAAGGAAATTCTTACAAAAGCCAGAAAGGCATACTTTATGTACAGGCCATTATTCCATTCTAAATACATAAAACCCAAGGTTAAGATAATAATGTACCAATCGCTAATCAGACCGATACTTACATATGGCTGCCCAGTCTGGTTCAACATTTCCCCCTCAAACATGGAAAAGATTAGAGTTTTTGAAAGGAAATGCCTAAGAGCATGCACTTCGTTATACAGGTCCCCACAAAGCAATTACAAATATTACATATCAAACAGAAAATTGTACAATATATCCAATATGATACGGATAGATAATTTTATAATTAACATAATTAGAAACAATATATTAAGGTGCACTCAATGCACAGAAAATAACATTATAATGGCCCCTTATTATACAAACCAAGAATACATAATTGATTCCTTGGAAAGGGGTTTCGTCCCACCAGAAGCTTTTGTGTACCTTGATAATAAGAACATTATTCAGAATGAAAATAGCATCCCAATTTTATATCACAACTATAGACGTGCCAATATAAAAGCAATAAGTTGTGATTTAGAGAATCTGAACATGAGATACAGCACAAGTATATCAAACAAAGATGTTAGATTAGCTCAAAAGTCTAATTCCAAAAAATTTTGGTGGATGGCCAAATAAATAATTATTTTATCTTAATATTTTTTATCCCTTGACACAACCTTTCGCAAAACTTCTTAAATATTTAAGCAATGTTTTGAAAATTTTTTCATTGCATACTAACTTTAAAGCATATGTATATTATACCATTGTTAATGTTCAATTTTCTCCTCATAATTTTGTAAAATCTAACTATTAAGTATTATATTATTTGTACTTGAGCACTCATTTCAGAGTCATTGTATATAAAACAATATTGTAACTAGTGTTTATTATAGTGTAAATATCTATATATATAAAATAGAATGTGTGTTTGTTTATTTGTTTGTTTGTTTGTATGTATGTATTTTATAGGAGACCAGACCACTGGACCGATCTTCCTGAAATTTTCACAGTATGTAACTGGAACTCCAGAATGGTCAATAGGATACTTTTTTTTTGGCCACGCCCACTTTTACGCCCACTATTTCATTATTTGAAATTGTATACCAGACCACTGGACCGATCTTCCTGAAATTTTCACAGTATGTAACTGGAACTCCGGAATGGTCAATAGGATACTTTTTTTTGGCCACGCCCAGTTTTACGCCCACTATTTCATTATTTGAAATTGTATACACATGATGCTTTAGCCTTGGGATAGAAAGCTAAAATTTTCACCATGTGTTCTTTGGAACATGACAAAATTTCCTGTACTTTTACTTTTTAAAATTTTGCCCAGGAACGTGGTAAAAGGGGGGATAAAAGTGGGAAAAAGTCTCCCCATTAGCGGCCTCACCGAACCCTTTACGATAGATAGCTGAAATTTTCACCATATGTTCATTCGGATATAACCCAACTTTCTGCAGTTTTACTTTTTGGAATTTTGCTCAGGAACGTGGTAAAAAAGGGGATAATAGGGGAAAAAGTCTCCCCCTCAGTGGCCTGTCCATACCACTGGACCGATCTTCCTGAAATTTTCACAGTATGTAACTGGAACTCCGGAATGCTCAATGGGATGCCTTTTTTTTGGCCACGCCCACTTTTACGCCCACTATTTCATTATTTTAAATTGTATACACATGGTGCTTTAGCCTTGGCATAGAAAGCTGAAATTTTCACCATGTATTCTTTGGAACATGAAAAAATTTCCTGCACTTTTATTTTTAAAAATTTTGCCCAGGAACGTGGTAAAGGGGGGATAAAAGTGGGAAAAAGTCTCCCCATTAGCGGCCTCACCGAACCCTTTAGGATAGATACCTGAAATTTTCACCATATGCTCATTCGGATATAACCAAACTTTTTGGAATTTTGCTCAGGAACGTGGTAATAGGGGAAAAAGTCTCCCCCTCAGTGGCCTCACCAAACCCTTTGGGATAGAAAGCTGAAATTTTAACCATGTGTTCTTTCTGATATGTCCCAACTTTGGAGAATTTACTTTTTACAATTTTGATACGTAACGTGGTAAAGAGGGGGATAATAAGGGAAACAGTCTCCCCTTTAGCGTCCCGACCAAACCCTTTGCGATAGAAGGCTGAAATTTTTACCATGTATTCTTTCGGATATGTCCTATCATTCTTAAATTTCACTTTTCCCAATTTTGCTCAGTGACGTGGTAAAAAGGGGGATAATAAGGGAATAGTGTTCTTTCGGATATGTCTTAACTTTCTAAAATTTCACTTTTTAGGATTTTGCTCAGTAACATAGTAAAAAGGGGGATAATAAGGGAAAAAGTCTCCCCCCTTACCGGTCTGACCAAACCCTTTGCGATAGAAGGCTGAAATGTCCATAATGCTTTTCTTTCGACTTTGACCCAACTTTCTGGAATTTCACTTTATATAATTTCCATCAGGAATGTGGTAAAAATGAGGATAGTAGAGGCGAAAATTGTCACCATGTGTTCTTTGGGATATGACCCAACTTCCATCCAGTTTATCCATCATCCCAAAAACTAGGTCTAAGGCACGCTAACAACGTAGCGGGCTGTGCCCGCTAGTATTTTATAAAAATAAATAAACAAAATGAAAAAAAAAAAAAAAACTGTTTATCGGTCCCTAATTTAGGCGATACGAGCCAAAATATTTTAGAGTGCATTTTGGAAACTAAAGCATATAAGAGAGAAGTTTTGGACAGAAAATATTTCCCTTACCACAAAAACTATTATTTTTTCTTCTATTTAAGAAGATATCGGGATTAGGCGAAAAAGTATTTAAACTTCAATTTATATTGTTCAAACTTCAACGCTTTGCTATTAAGACTTAATGTCTTCTTTCTGCAAAATTTCATAAAAATCAGTCTATTAGTTTACAAGTTAAGACGATGTCCTTTAGAGGAATCCTGACAAAATCCTGTGAGACCTTGGACAAAAGTAAGGACTTATTATTAAAGATAAATCTTACTTATATTTTATTATAAAGAGTTTTTAGTCAACTAAAATTGGTTTTTTAGATTTTTGGAAACTATGTTTTTTTTTTTTAAAAAAAATAATTCGCTTCCAAACCGTGAACGGCACGAAAAATTTTTTCACAAAATATTTAGCAAATTTAGTTTTCTATCGGAATATTTTAATTTCCATGTATAAAACGCTCATTTGACGCATTTGTGGTAAATTTTATGAAGGCTGCCCTGAGGCAGCCTTAACCGTTAGAGGGTTAAGAATAGCTTATTTTGTCAACAAGTGTTTAATATGAAGTTTTTTTTTCTGAATACAAAACCAACAATCATATATTATATACTTAAGAACTTTTACTTACGAAAACTATCATCACCAGCATAAAAATTTATTTAACGTTTAAATTTGAATGTCTTGAAAATTAAAATGTATATAGAGTCTAAACCCAAGTAAAAAAGTTTATATATATTTAGATATAATTTTATACAATTAAATGTTTCAACGTATAAATGTATATAGTCATATAAATATATATGTTAAAGCAAAAATATATGTATCTAATTGTATATAGCTTTGTGTTGTTTAAAAAATGTTTATATGGGGGTATGTATTGCCCTATATGCAATTATACTTATTATACATAGTTATATATTACTATATATATTATATAAAGTTATACATGCATTCGTATATAATTCAACATAAATTACATATAATTATATAAAACTTCATGTCAGCCAACATTAAAAATATTTTTTCTATAAGTTTTGATAAAGGCATATATTATTCCATACAAAATGATTAAGGATGTCAATGCTTTGATTATTTTTTAATTAAATTCAGATACGATTATATATGGTCCATTATAAATCTATATACAATTATATGTGGTGGCATATAAACAATATTTTCTAAGTAATTTTAGATATAATTATACAATTCCGGAGTTGAGATTTCTTTTAGAAGAAGTTAACAAAAAAAGTTAAGACTCTCTCGCAACGCCCCTTTTTTTTGATCCAGAAGTTTAACATATGCTAAGAGTTCATACAAACGGGGAAACAAAAAGTTTTATGCAAACTTAAAACACATCAGTTGGAAAACGAGCAGACTATTCTTTTTATATTACTACATAATAAAGGGTCCGCCAAATAACTTTTTTTTTTGAAAATGCTATAAAAAAAACCCGATAACTATCGCCATTGACTGTAACGGCCATCTCTCCTTGCTCATTTTCGAAGAAAAATGGCAATTTTCGCACACATTCTGCAACATTACCATGATTTTCAAAGTAATGTCGCAATATTTCCTAGCGTTGTTCAAGCGTATACACAACCATATTCGTTCAGCGGAATGATAAAACTAATTATCTGTCAAACCAGACATGAGCTAAGTGTTACCATTCACGAAATAAGTAAATTGCATTAATAAAAAGTTGATGTTTATTACTAACAGTTTGATCTATAATCAAATGAAGATTATTTTTGCTGTTTTAATTAGGATTCTCAACCAATTCATACAAAACCAAATTATTCTAAATAAATTCGGTACCCGGCTAAAAATGTGCATATGTGGATCCATAAAGGTTCAATGTATGTTTGTACATGCTCGTAAACATGTATGCATGTGTCTATTTACATTGATACAGAAATCTCCATACATGCATCCACATATCTCCATACATGTGCATTAACGAAATGTGTGGTAATATCTACATGTATGCACATGTATGACAAGAACATGCATTAACATGTATGATCATTTATGTAGGCATTACCTCAAATTTCGTTAATGCACGTGTATGGTGACATATGGAGGCATGTATGGAGATTTGTGCACACTCGCATAAAAATTTCGATTGTCTCAGTGCATCCATGTATGGATATGTATCCTTGTTTATGAAAATGTACAAACATACATAGAACCTTTATGGATCCATATATGAACATTTTTACCTGGCTAGTGTCAATTATGTAAAATTGCACGAATAGCTCAACTTTCACTAAAAACTAGTAATTGCAACTACATGAAGGTTGCAACAATCAAATGTTAACAATTGGGAATTACTAATGCTTTATTAAAAACTTTTTGCCGAATAACGGAAGCCCCAACCAATATAAAAAATGACCTGTACAAAATTTTCAGTTACACCACCAAAAACAATAAAATTTAAAACTTTTTTGAACAGTTTTGGTATAAATTTAAAGTTTTTCGACTGTCAAAAAAAAAAAAAAAAATATAAGTAAACAAATTTAAAAAAATTATAAATATAAAAAAAAATATTATTGTATGTGAGTTGTTGGTTAGTTCGGTTAAAGATCATGAATATTTTTCCATATTAACAGAAAAATTATAATTTTATTTGTGATAATTTACTTTAATTAACAGAAAAAACAATTAGAAAATTGTTTTTTTCTAATTGTTTTTTCTGTTAATTAAAGTAAATTATCACAAATAAAATTATAATTTTTCTGTTAATATGGAAAAATATTCATGATCTTTAACCGATCTAACCAACAACTCACATACAATTTATATAGATCAACAATAAAAATTCAAAAAATATTATTGTTATAAAAATTGTGATTTTTGCGGTAATTTAATTGACGTAATATCATGTAAGCATTAGTTTGGTTTGAAAATCTGCAAAATAAGTGTTATATTTAATGTACATTTTTATTTCATACTTTCAGGGAATGGAAATTAATTCCACACATTTTTAGTTATACCAACTGTTATCAACCCAAGAAGATTTATCAACGAAAACAATGGTATGTTATTATCCAGCAAAGTAAGAGCTTAGGAAGAAGTAGTAAAAACACCACATCTACTGATCCGGATGTGGTGCAAACATAGGTGAATCATTAATGATCTTAATATTATTGGGCGGACGGAGTGAATATATAACTTCTTTAATAGCATTTCAAACAGTACATGAAGGCTATTTTTCAATAGTTCCTGGAAGGCCTTTTTCAAATACATATATATTAACATTTTTATATAATAGAAATGTGCTGCATATTCTAGGGGATGTTTTTTTTAAATATTAAAAAAAAATCTTTCTGCGCCAGCAAGTATTGAACACACGAATCTGAGACACGTTCTGATGTATTGAAGTAGACCGCTCTACCATTTGCACCAAAGTTGAAACGAACTTAAGTTGAAAATATTGATATATTTTTATGAAAACAAGAAAAATATGCTACACAAATATATAATAAAAAAGATAAAATAATGAACTTTAAAACATTTTTATTATGTGATTTTAAAACATTTTGTTATGTTTTTTTTTATATTTTGAAATTATTTTTATAAAAAGTCCCACCGCAAAGGCCAAATAATAATTTGTCAACTATGGATAAACAATTTTTTCATTACGATTAAAGTCAAGATGTTACTTATTTGGTAGTTTTTAAATTACTTAATTATCTTAAAATATGCAGAAAAACTGAATTAAATAAAAAAAAATACTAAAAAATTAATAAGAAATAAAAAAATAAAAAATAAAATGTATTTCTCCAGTCCGGAATCTATCTTACAACCTTCTGATTGCAAATCCAACCACTTACCACCTCAACCTCCATATATAAAAAATAATAAAGGGTTCGCCAAATAACTTTTTTTTTTGAACTCCTGAACCAATTGGACTTTGTATGGCGTCATACCAAGGTCTTTATGCAAAATTCGTCTCAATGATGTCTCCGAAATCTTCA
Organism: Delia radicum; assembly: GCA_021234595.1. Lineage (NCBI taxonomy): Eukaryota > Metazoa > Arthropoda > Insecta > Diptera > Anthomyiidae > Delia > Delia radicum. The sequence continues at coordinate 158,819,662 of CM037855.1, read as the reverse complement.
ATTGTTGAGAACGACGGTGAATTGGTGTTGATGGTGCTTCACGCACACTTTCTGCCACAGCAGCAATATTCTCGGGTGTACGCACTGTTTTTGGCTTTTCACGCTTTGGTTTATCGATGAGGATGCCAGTTTCTTTCACTTTTTTCACAAGATAACGAACATACGGACCATATTCGTTCAGCGGAAGGATACAACTAATTATCTGTCAATCAGACATGAGCTAAGTGTTACCATTCACGAAATAAGCACTAGTTGAAAAAAAAAAAACGTTAGATGGCGGACCCTTTATATGTACTTATGAAAAAGCACTTCTTAGGATGTTATTAATTTAGATACTAATTAATTGATATGGGGATGCAAATGCTGTTTAAAATAACTTTAATTTAACATTTTCGGCAGTTGTTAACAATAACTTCTAGGAAAGCGATAAATGTAAGTATACTAATGTTTAGGAAGTCAAGTTAAAGGGGTTCTTAAAGTACTACTTCCACTTTATTTTGCTGTGTAGTGGAACTTACATAAAATCTTAGTTGATAAAAACTAGTTTTTTTGTTCTAGGTGAAACTTATAAGCCAATATTACTGAAATGTGTGTCGAATCTGAATTTCGAGAATTTCTGTAATGGAGAGTAGTTCTCTACACATAAAAACTCTTATAATCCACATATAAACCCTTATAATACACATATAATACACTCAAATTAAAAAAAAAAAAAAATTCCATTAAAAATTGCTGAAAATTTTAAGGAGTTTTCAAGGAGATCTTTTCTCCTAAAAAAATTCATTCATAAAAATTTTTCCCAGTGAAACCCCTTCGATTTTTTATGATTATTCCTATAAAATAAAATTAGGATGCTGATGATTAAAAAAGATGTTGGATTTGAGAAATTGTAACTATAGAAAAAACACAGTATTCTCACGCTTGTTTACTTAAGTCTTCTCAAGAAGTTTTCCGATAGAAACCATATAGAAAGAGACATATGATACTGTAAAATAACTCTCAGAATATTATATCTATTTTTTAAATCAAATGAACCATGACTCTTCTAAAATAGTTATTTTTATATTGTTTATTAATTTATAACTTTTACTATATTCATTTATATTATTTTTAACTAGTTTAAAAAAAGTTTTAAAGTTATTGGAAACGGTGTTTTATTTCATTTGGTAGGAATTACTAATATAACTTGGTCGGATCTACTGAACGAATAATTTAGTTTGGAATGTGTAACTGAAAATGCCGATTGCTGCAACCAATTTTAATAGGGAAAAAATCTGAGAAAATCAAAATTTTCTACAAAACAGCCCTGATTGGAGTTGAATTGTTAAATTCACAGTTTCAACTACGTAAAAATAAAAATAATATTAGTCATATATATATATGAGTTTTTGAAATTGTATATAACTTAATATAATTGTTAAGAAAAAGTAGGAAATGTTTGCATCAACTTTTATCTAGTAATTTCGAATTATATCTAATTGGATACACTTATATATAAAGGGTCCGCCAAATAACTTTTTTTTTTTGAAAATGCTATAAAAAAAAAAACTACTGAATATTTTCTCAAATTTCTTTTTTTATTTGGAAGTACAATCCTTTCGGTTAATAATGGAAAATAATTTCATTCAAATGGCTGCCTCGGCTGGCCATGCAGTAGCCTACACGATCGGTCCAATTTTTAAGCACATTATCGATTATGGACCAAAATCCGCAACAAACAGTGACTCGTTTGGGTGTATCGGCTTTTCAATGTATGCGTGCGGGTTTCTGTGCCACAAATGCGACAATTTTGATTGTTTACATACCCGCCAAGATCAAAATGAGCTTCATCTGAAAAGATGATTTTTTTTGGCAAAATCGGCATCTTCTGTAAGTCGATCGCAGGCCCACTTTGTATGGCGTCATACCAAGGTCTTTATGCAAATTTCGTCTCAATGATTTCTCCGAAATGTTCAATTGTTGAGAACGACGGTGAATTGATGTTGATGGCGCTTCACGCACACTTTCTGATACAGCAGGACTATTCTAGGGTGTACGCACTATTTTTGGCTTTTCACGCTTTGGTTTATCGATTAGGATGCCAGTTTCTTTCACTTTTTTCACAAGATAACGAACATACGGAGCTGACGGTGCTTCTCTTCTTCCAAAATCCGTACGAAATTTTCGCACACATTCTGCAACATTACCATTATTTTCAAAGTAATGTCGCAATATTTACCAGCGTTGTTCAAGCGTATACACAACCATATTCGTTCAGCGGAAGGATAAAACTAATTATCTGTCAAATCAGACATGAGCTAAGTATTACCATTCACGAAATAAGCACTAGTTGAAAAAAAACGTTAGATGGCGGACCCTTTAGTACATTAAAATGTGAATGGTTACAAAATTCGGATAAAATTTTATTTATTATACATCAAATTGTACAAAATTGTATATAATTGTATCGAATTAGATTTAATTCGAAACAATTGCATCGAATTCGATACAATTTGATTCATTTTAGATCATTTTTCGGATCAAATTTGATCTCATCGCATATCTAATTTATATATAATTTAATATAATTATATGATGCCCCAAATCATTTTTTTTTTACTTGGGAGCTTGTAATAAGTACAGAAAATGTAAGAAATTATTGCGTATTGCTAAAATAATCAACAGTTTCCCAAAAAAACACTTACCACTGATTTTCCATATTGATTTCTTTACAACAACTATAGACTCTTAAATACATGACATTATCCAAAGTCTAAGAAAAAAAGATTTAAATGCTAGTTGTTGTCAAAATGCAGTTTTTATGGAAAAAAAAACTAAAAAATTCCTTCTTAATATGCAAATAAGAGGCAGAACAAGTCTTGACCAATCTTATAATAATGTCTTTTGGGTATGTTTTATAATCAAATGCGTAACTATTGCGTTTAAGACTTACAGCCTGCAGCTGCTGTAGCGTTTTTTTTTTTTACGAACATAAAGTTTAAAATCTTAACTATTCTCTTCTTCTTCTTCTTCGTGGCATCTTCTCGTATGCATATTCAATTGCTGAAATAAAAAAAGGAGTCTTAATGGCTGGTGGTTAGCAAAGGCGTCATGAAGTTTTTTACATGCAAAGTTATTTAATTTATGGCAATAATCTGGGTACCTGTAGTCAGTTATATTTGTTAGCTTTCCGCAGTTAGTTGCTTACTATATTGAATTTGTAGGTAAAGTAGTATTTAACTACTGCAAATGATAATTTAACCTATAGAAGAAAATCATTTTTAGGCATGAACAAAAATGCCTTAAAATTTTTTTTTTATAAAACAAAAGACTTAAGAAGCAAACTTGTATGAGTAAAACAAATTGTTTTAATTAAATTAATTAAATCAAATGCATAAACTTTTTTTCATAATGCATAAACTTTTTTTCATAAACATTAAAGGAAAACAAAAGACTTAAGAAACGAACTTGCATATTTAATATATATATCATTCATTCTTTGAAAGAAGAGGTATCATTACAAGGATTACCATTTTTGATCTCATGTTTTCCGATTTTTTTTATACTAATAACATTTATTTTATATGAAGCCTTTAACAAATCTCCCTATTCAGCTTTTCAAATTTTCAAAAATCGCGATTTTTTCACGGTTTGCATTTTTGAGAAAATTAAAAATATTCCCAAAAAATTGTATGACCCCTCCCAATTTTACAAACCAAAAAATGGGTCCGAAAATTGAATTTTGAAGCTTTTCACTTAAGCATTACAATAACCACAAAGTTTTTCTGGTCATTATGAGAAGCTACGTGCCAAATATCGAGATTCTAGTTCTACTCCAAAAATTTATAAAAAAATATAATAATTTTAATCCGCATCATCGCGAACACCGCAATTTTATTTAAAAAACTTGACCTCGCCAAAATATTTTATAAATTTGATGTATCTTGTTCTATGTTCTTAAAAGAAATATTAATAATTTTCAAAATTTTAAAATTTTTGTTAATCTATAGTCGAAACCTTATCGCTATTTAGTGACATTAAGATGAAAATTTTAATATGCGGTCACATTGAGTGGATGGAAAATTCCAAAAAGCATCATGCCAACAATAAATTTATGAATCAGTTTAATACGTATTTATGTAATAGTTTCATTGGACATAGCAATGAAACTTTCATCATGTTTATAAAAGTTAGCATAAATATGATAAAGTGGACCTTTGAGTGTAACTAAGTTATTAATTCGTCACAAATAAGTTCGTGATCTGTTACAAAAAAAAAACAAAAATGTTGAAGCCAAATTGAGAAATGTAATTAAATAAACCTATAAATGTTTATAATATTAACGCCAGTCGCACATACGATTATGATATGTGAACATTTCTACTGTCAAAAAGTCGGATGTTTGAATTATTTCAGTATTACGTCCACTTTGCAATAGTCAAGGGATTGGTTTTTTATGCACCGATTGCCATTTTTTTAAACACAGCTAATTTCTTTGCACCAATTCAGAGTTACGTCGCTATTTCTACTCTAACGGTCCTAGTTATTTTTGTCCACGTTAGTAATACGTTAGTTTTTCTCCACTTTCATGATATAACACAGCCAAAGTTTTGAGGCCGTTTAAATAATCACGTGGGTGGTTATTTGGTTGAAATTGCCATTCGCTGATACACCGAAAGCTTTGTTTATACCAGTTTTGCAACGTATCTTATATTCACTAATCACATGTATATCACTTTGAATCAATAGACCCTTCATTTCCCATAGGGTTTGTTCTCCAGCTAACGACAACAAACATGTATTTACATGAAGTTCCGAGCCCTAGTGATAAGAAAAATTTGAGTAAATTAAGGTAGTTTTTAATTGAGTAGAGCACATTAACATCAAAACTACTAAAATTCTGTTTAAATTCGTTGCTTCAAAACTGCTGATGAAATCAGAAAAATTATATAGTGTTCTTAAAATGGTTTAAATCCTGGGTGACATGAAATCGTACGGTTCTGTAGATTTTCGATTATATTTTCAAAAGGTTTTGAAACAGTTTAAAATTCAAGACACACTATTAACAATACAAAAACGTGATTTATTTAAGTTTATCCGGCTAAAGAATTAATTTTAATGCAGATGCAATTTTTCACTTTTCTTATAAAAAATGTATTATGTATTTTATAACAGTTTTAAAGCATTTGCATCAGAAATGCATTTTTTCACAATGTATTTTTTTTGCATAAGTGTAAATCAAATGCTTTTTGAATCAGAGAAATGCGATAACAAATTTCAAGCTCTTCACAATTACGCACTTACAGAATTTTTTAATAAATTAAAACCGTGAAAAAATCGCGTATTTTTGAAAATTTTAAAAACTATATATGAAGATGTGTTATGGGCTTTATTGAGTATGTGTGTACAATATATTTATCAAATTTGAAGACCCTCGGTCAATTTCAATGTGATGTTTCACAGAACTCATAATGTATAACATAAAACATTTTCAGATTGATATTCTACAGAAAAACTTTAAAATTAAAAAATAGTTTTCTCTATATTCAAAATCATTTACATTTCTGTCCACAATAAACCCTCTTTAAACTATTTAGTGTTAAAAACAACATCTCGTTTTCTATATTAAACATTGATTGTATAGTATTATAGTTTTTGTATATGAAAATTTGATCGTTGTAAAAGATCATTCATAAACTAGCCAAGCTGCTGCATACATTTAACCACCATTGTTTACCATTTCAACGCCAAATATGGCAATAAATTATAGCGTATCTAATGCGTGTTACCAACAAAACAAAAACTACAGTTTTGAATATGATATAAAATATAATAAATATTTATTGGGTTATATATTTCGTGTGCGTGTTTGTTTTACAATGTTGCCGCTAAATACATTAATTTTATCATATATTTTTAAATGTTTAATTTTAAATAAATTTGAGAAATATGTTTATTGTTTTTATTTTCTCAATTTTTCGTATCTAATGTTCAATCAAATTTAAAAACCTACACCATTGTCTAAAAGAAGAAGAAATAGTGTTTTGTTTAGACTCCAATTTTTGTTTATTTGTTTTTTAATAGTTAACAATAAACACTTTACAGTTAAACTTTTTCGATTCAAATTTTAAACAATAAAAGAAACTGAATAAAACAAAAAGTTTTTTATAGTTTATAATTCATCATTATTTATGATATTTTAATAACAGTTAATCTATTAGCATACAGGGTGCGGAAATTAAAGTGTTACTAATAAAAATGGGTATTATTTTTCAAGTAATTATAAGATTTTATAAAAAAAATCTAAGTATTGCTACAAATTTTCAAAATTTTGTTAATATTTTCGATATGGCCTCCATTAGCCTTTATTATTCGATCGATCCTGTCGAAAAACGAGTTGCACGAAACACTTATGTGATCTTGTGGTATTTTGTTCTATTTACGCTGAAGAGATTCTTCAAAGCTTCAACACTTACGTATTTTTTTGTGTGGACTCTGGAGTCCAAAATACACTCAGGGAAAAAGCTTTATTATATTTATGTAAAACTTCATAAACTGATTTTCGTCCAGTGTAATACTTAATACTTAATACTTAATAAATAATATACAGTCTTATATTAACGTCATATAGACAGTCGCAATTAATTTTTCATTAATATGCATTTGACAAATTTAATTTAGAAATGTTGAGGTTAAGAAGAAGAATAAACGTTTTTTTCTAAAAATTATAAACACTATTAATTTTTAAATCAGACTAGACTAGTTTCTGCCTTTTTTTTATGGACAGGCTTATCAGGGTTTTTCTATTTAAATTGTATTATTATTTGTGTCTTATAATTGTCAGATTATCTCTATATGATAAATTTTTCAACAACCTGCGGCTGTAAGAATCAAACCTGCGCTCATCTTACATTACAAACGTAGCAATACCAAGTCATGACCGTTTAGCGATCACACCCAAGTATTGCCTCGAATCTAATGCAGCTACATTGCAGTATTTTTTTTCCTATTCGCTTTTTCTGTTATTGTATGTTATACTCAGAAGTGACAACACTAACAACACAAATATTCTATTTTTAGATTTTTTTTTGTTTATTTTTCTAATCTCCTCCGTCTCTATTTCACAATGTTACCAGATTGACATATGTTTATTACGTTCAGGGTTGACAACTTTTACGTTTTAAGTTGAATGTAGAATTTTCATACATCAATTGAAGGTGCGAATACAAATTAAAGTTGGAATAATCCATTTGAAATGAAAAAAACATAATTTTCCATTTTAAAAATTTCAAATAAAATTTCGAAATTGTATATTATATTTAAAAAAAAATCATATAATATTTAATTAATGTTTCAGAATTTCAAATAATTTCTGCTAATTTTGAGTTCTGAAAAATCTAAATTACAATGATGTTTTCTAAATTTCAAACAAAAAAAAATAAAAATTGCAATGAAAAGCTCAACTTTATTTTCACCAAGTTTATGAAAAGTTTTTTTGTGATGAAACAATTGTTATACATATTAAAAAAAACTATGAACTTAAATTAAGATTCTTCTTCTTCTTCTTCATTTCCGCTTAACTCCCTGTGGAGCATAGGGCCTCAATCTGTTCTTGGGCCAACCCGACATATTCGGGAATAGGGTCAAGCAGATTACGGCACTATTATGGCTGGATAGTGCAATAGGGATGGTAGCGGAAAAAACCATTAAAAGTCAACGGTAGCGCCCATAAGCTTCCAGGAAGCCTACGCCTGTTCTTAGTCAAAAAGGAGTGTCAGCAGTGCTGCCAACCCAATTTGTTCAAAAATCGTCATATTTTGAGAATGAGAAATCGTCAAAAAATAGTCATTCCGAAAACTCCTTATATTTCAAGAAAAAATAGAAATTTTACTCACAACTTCGTTTTAATCACTTTATTTGTAATCATTTCACAATTTTAGTGTTCTTTTTTTTATTAGTTCCTTTATCAACGACTCTGAGTCTTAAAAACACAACTCCCAATACTCATTTCGGGGAATTTAATTTTAAAATCACTGACCTATTTTAAAATCTGCAAATTCCTTTAGTTTTAAAATTTTTTTCCGATATTTGGTTTCATAAAATTCGGGCATACAATAAAGAGCGAAAGAAAAACAAAAAATATTTATGTATCAAGAATCAGATACGTAGAAAATCACTCTTTTATCAATGATTTTGAAACTAAATGATTTAAGTTATTAAACAATAAAGATTTTGGATTTGCCTTTGTGAAAAAAAAATACATTCAAATTTCGTTATTTTTTAAATAATATAAAAATAAAAAAAAATCATATTTTCCTTAGATGTTTTAAATAAAGAGAAACTTGATCAAATTTTGTCAGTAATTTTAGAGAAATCAATTAAACAATTTAAAAATTCTATAAAAATTGCAAATTTTTATAAATCGTCATTTTCCATACAATAAATTTTGTGAAATCTTCAATCGTCATTTTATCATATTTCACTTCAAAAATCGTAAAAATGGAGACAAATCGTCAAAGTTGGCAGCGCTGGGTGTCAGGCTCCACTAAGATCTTCTTTGTCCTTATATGCATCGAACAAATCCTGGCAAACTAGTCAACAAAAACATAAATATAACGCAAACAGAAAATAATAATCTCCCAGGAGGTCACAGACGTTTGTCAAATCGTCCCGCTTTGGCGGCAAGTTCCACGCGTCTGGCAGGGAGCAATTTATGTTTAGACAGTATTTTAGAAACCTCTATAAAAACTAAGTTTACGTCTTACTAAAATTTAGTTTTTAAAATTTTCCTTAAAATAAATGAAATTGCTTAAAAATATTGCAAATTTATTAGATTTTAGTTTATATTTATGTTGCATGAACTCAAATACAATAAGTGAATTTCTTGAATTTTCCTGCCTTCAATTAGGTTAACATTCTTAAAAATATTAAAAAATTGATTTCTTTTTAGTAAAAAATCTTAAATTTTAAGAAGTTATTAAACTACAATCTAAGAAATTTAAAATTGTTTGAAAAACCTAAAATCAAATACGCAACTTACTTAAATTTAGTTCTAAAATTTTAATTTCATAAAATTAAGTATAAAAATATCTTAAAAATTGTCATTAAGTAGTTTAAATTTTAAACATATAAAATTCTCATTTGGTTTATAGTTTCATATTATATAAGTTTTTTTTAGTTTTGTCAAGTAAAACTTAAGTAATAAATTTCACATTCACAACATTTGTATTAACGAAAATAATGTTATAATTATTTTCGATAATATTAACTTAAGAGAAAGATGAACTTGATTAATTGACTGATATGTGGCAAACCTAAATACTTATATTTTCAAAAGTATGTACCTTTTGAGAATATGAATTAATAAATAATATTATAAAAAAAATTAAGGAGACAAGCAAAACTTTTTTTGTTGTTTTTTTTTTTTTAAATATACCTACTTAATATGAGTATTACTTATGAACTAAAAATATGTTCATTTTGCATTAGCGCAAGTTAATTTTGCATTATCTCCAGCGTCTTGAAATTAAAAAAAAAATTAACTTGAATTTCAGATATTTTTACTAGATTTAAATAAAATTTATACTTAATTTAATCACAAATATACGAAATTGCAGTAAAGTTTCATTAAATTTAAATTTAAAAAATTACTAAATTGTGATCCAAATTTACATAATTAAAGTACATTGCTTGTACTTGTTTTTAAGAAAACTGTATACTTGATTTCAGTTAAATTTTCTTTGGTTTGGTTCCAAAGAAAATTTAACTGAAATCATACACGAATTTCTTAAAATTTACTTCAAATTACTTAATATTTGGTAAACTTTTTTTTTAATGTACGCTGTTATGGAGCCCTTCATAATATTTATGAAAACTTCATAAATATGATGAACAATTGACAACAAACTTATTATTAAGTAATATCATTAATATGACGAAAGAGAGAAACATAACGGATTGGCATCCGCATAATTTTAAGGCCATTGGTCTGTCGAAATAAAGTGTGGAACATTGTTTTTTAACCAATCGTGATGCAGGCGAGCTTTGTGTGAAGGAGAGTTACTAGTTACTAGCATAATAATACAACGATGTGTCTTATGATCTTCGACTACAGCTCGAAAAAATAACAGTATCGCCTCTTTTGTTGTTTAATTCTTGGTTTTTTTCACAGGATATTCACCTAGACATCAAGTGCCAACAGTCAAAATGTCGGGGATCAATAATGGTGTGTTGTAAAAAATAAGAAACATATTAGAATAAACGGGGCTAACTTATATATTTTTATAGGTTCTATAACTAAAATTAAAGGAAATATGAATGTCTTTTAAGACTGTGTAATACTGAAACAGTGCATGCTACCCTCCCTTCATGAAAAATGGCCCTGGGTAGTACATTTTAATACGATATCGATCTATAGCCATAACGTAGCACACTGTCGTATTTGCATTTTATTTGCTCCCTACGATATGGTCTATTTTCGAAATGATTATTTTCCCAATGCTCTTTCTAAAGCCGATTCTAGAAACACTGTTGTAACGCCAGGCTCTAAGAACATGAGCGGTAAACGCCAATCGGCAGTTATTGCTGCCAAAACAGTCGCGGATCCACGAAAATGTTTTAGGGAGGGAAATTAGAGTGTTTTTGCTTAACTTTTTTAATATTTTTTAAATTTTTGTATTCATAAATATGATTTGGGTGCAGGAATACCCCATTTTCCCTCTCCCTGAATCCGCGCCTCTGCCTAAAAATGGTATCGCTTGGGTTCGAGCGGCCAAGCTTTGTTCCAAATTGTTTGACGATTTCTCCTCACCCGATAATTTGGTTTGTTAACATATTGTTCAATTGGATAATTTTTCTCATCTGAGTAGATTTAAGTTTCTTAAGTTTCTTCGCTATTTTTCATATCGAACATATTAAATAAATTTTAAAAATTTGTTTAGTTTATAGTAATAAATACTTTGTTTTTTTTTTAATAAAATCTTACACAAATTTTAAAATTTAAATCCATTTACATTAGTAACACTTAAATTGCTGCACCCTGTAGATTTAAAGTTTTTATTGATGTCAATAAATCAAACACTCAGAATATTCTTACAGTAATTACATGTAGGTCGTTAAGGTAGTCAACAGTAGCAGTTGTTTTACTTGCCATTGTAGTCAATTTTATATGAGCAAATGAATAGCTACTAATTAAGACAGTCATTTTAAAAAATAGCTAACCAAAAATACTGTATTTTCAGTAACAGTTGTTTTGAATAGTTATTTTTGTATTTTAATATACAACTACCAAATAGTAACTTTGCAGCAAACAGTGAATTTTGTTAGTTATTTAAAAATAGAATATTATGTGGTGTTTTCACAAATTCTCGTTAAGTTTATATTTGTTACTATTGATATGTTCATAGTTTGTAAATAATAATTAGAAAATTTCATTCATTTCTCCAATGCACAAAACGTCATAACTGGAATACCGTGTGGAATTTTGACTTTGCATTTTCAATATAATGTATTGTATTGTTAAAGCTCTGCCTCTAGTGGATGCTCTAGCCTTTCTAACACTTCGGGTTCTGATGAGATCTTTTGCCAGAACGAAATGCTAGTAGATAATATGTTAGATAATATGTTTGATTTGCTTTATTTTTGTAAATATACAGATGTTGAAATCTCGTTATAAATTAAAAATAACATTAAAATAATCTCGATGTATATAAAAGTAATAAAATTAATAAAACTGTGAAAAAAATAGTTTTCTTAATAACTGTTAAAAGCGGTAGTTTTTACAACGTATGCAGTCATTTTATGTTCATTGTTTTAAATTGTTTTGTTGTTTGTTTTCATAGTTTAGGTATCCATTTAAAATTCGTTGTTTTGACCGCTTCGACACTCGTTTTTACTACCACTGTAGTTGTTTTTATCAATAGTTCAAATTGACTACATAGTTAGTAATTTTTATGACAAATACAGTCATCAACTTTTGACTACATTTGTAGTAATTTTAACTGTAATTTTTAGTAATATTTATCAACCTATTGACGATTTTTTTTTAGTTCTTGTAAGTTATATTGAAACTTTTAAGTATATGAGCAATTCCATGTCATCCCAAACGATTTTAGGCATCACGATTTTTGTTTGCTTTGAAATTTGGCAGACGTATTGTTATTTCAAAAATATTTGACACGTAATTTTGAAAAAATTAACAAATACAAATTTTTCGTAATTCCAATTGTTAAGTTAAACTGATATATTAAGAAATTCATAAATATTGCGAACACAATTTTGTAGGTGAGGAACAACATAACATTTTAGCACATTTATGTTTGATCTCTGATTTTTTTTTCTCTTTCTCTAAATATTTATAATATTATGTTATTTCGTACATAAAAATTATTAAAATAACGAACTTTTTTATATAATTAACACAAAATGTTAGTAAATATTTTGCATTAACCTCTCACATTCTCAATACTTGTAACAAAAGAAAAACAACAATTTTGGCTATAAAAATTCGTGTTAAAACAAGAATTGTGTTCCTACAATGTAATTAAAATAAATTTATTTATAAATATTTCATTAGATTTTGGACTTGAGGTAGAACAAGTCAGAGAAAACAATTTTTTGTATTTTTAATACATTAATTAAAACTTTTTGAACAATTAGCATATCACGTCGATTCTCAAACAAACAATGTTTGTTGGGGTATATTTTGTTTTTACAAATTGTAATACAACAAACACACATACTACATATATTGATATACAAAGTATATTGATATGTAAAAATTGTTGCTTTTCAAATAGTTTTGATTTTATAATTAGGTTTACCAAATCAGCCAGTTTATACACTAAGGCAGACAAATTTTCATGGGGTCTATGTAATGTCTGTTGTATGTAATGACTAGGTTTGAGTTAAGCAAATTATTGTTTTCTATTGGGGACAACTGAAGATGTTGGTGTCTATCATCAACATGATCAAACATTTTGAAAAGCAACAAATAATATCTAATATGACAATATCATATTAGATTTTGGACTTGACGTAGAACAATATTCTAACTACACTCACATAAAAAATTCGGTTGTCTTAACAGAATTTCGTCCAAACGAGTTTATTTGGTTTCTGCAACCTCGTAAATGCGTTTGTCACAACTGAGTTCGGTTGTTGTAGCCGATTTGGGGGGTTGTGATAACTGAATTCGGTTGTGACAACCGAATTTACGTAGTTGCAGCAACAGAATCGATTCGGTTCTATGCAGTTTTAGAATTTTATGAGAGTGTAAATGTATGACATTTTTCTATAAAATTATGAATAATAATATTTTATAAATATAAAAGTTTTAACTGAAAGTTAAACTGGCAACTATGATAATGACTAGAGAAAAAACAAACACACTATAAATAGAAATCGTTCGTGGTAAATTTCATTCTAACTCAACACACAGAGTAATGTGGGATTTAACGTTACCCAATTTCTTCAACGTGTGAGTTAAATAGATGATATTTACGATTAACACTAAATGGCACGAAGAATGTTGATGAAGACCGTAGTGGGTCAGAAAATGCATTCCATTCATGCTAGTGTCTAATAACTTTTTCTGTGTTTTGTTTCTAATAGTCAAAGTAAATTATCATATAAAATTATAATTTTTCTGTTAATTTAGAGAAAATTTGTCATGATCTAAAACCGAACAAATAAAATCTCACACATAAATTTATAGATCAACGATAAAATTCACTATTATTTACGAAAAACTTCATAAATATGGCGATGTTTAATAGGTTTTCGTCCAATTATACTGTTTCATAAATATAATTAAATGTTATTTACCTGAGGGTGGGTAACAATAAAAATTATTGAGAATAAATTTTTCTTTCCTTTTATTCGAGACGAACACATGGTATGACTTTCATTCCAAAACAGCGTAAGCCCGTTAGAGTGTTGTGCGATTTCGTGCACGGAACCTGTTTAATTATATTACCACATCAAAACTTGGAAAGCGTACAATATGTTTGTGCTGATTTTTTTTAACCATCATAATATACCCACCTATAAGAATATCGGTTGATTTAGAATAACTTTTTGAATTATTCCTCATATACACTACTTACATACCCGATTTTCCACTCATATAATAAGAATCAGACCGGTTCTTGAAATTTGGTAGTCGTCCGAAATAATATGTTCCACTACGTACAATAGTGAAGGGTATCTCACGGTCGGGTTTGATCGACTATATTCTATTCCCACATTTTGTTTAAAATATGACGAAATATTGACTAAATAAAAAGAAAATCGGAATCCCCTACGATACTTTCTAAATTATTGTAAAGTATTGAAGATTAATTAAATATATTTAGAGTCTTTTTGTTATTATTTTGTCTGTAAATTGTTTCATGACACTGTTATAAAATTAATGAAATTTTTGAAATACCAGCAGCCAACAGCTTTTGTCATAATTCTATTCAAAATTAAACTAAATCATCAAACGGTAAATTAAAATAAATTGATATTGTTATTAAAATATTATTTTTATCAACCACTCAAATCTTGTTTATAATTTTTGGTAGTAATAAATTAAAAATTCTTTTTTTTGTCTGCTAAATGTGTGTTAACGTGTTTTTAATATGAAAGACAATAGATTATTTATAGTGTTATAAACAAATCAATATTAACCAACATCGATGGCTAATATTTATACTTTATTTATAACACATTTTGTGGATGCTGCAGTAAACAAATGAAAAAAAATTAAAAAATACGGTCAAATAACTGTCTAATAGAAAATTGAATGTAAATAGAAAATAGCTAAATGTATAGAAATAATTTTATAGAAAACGTATCAAGAAATTTCTATCAAACATATGATGTATGCAATACAGTTATCTTAATAACCTCTAGGAAATAAAAATAGAAAATAAACAAAAAAGAATTAAGAATTTATTATTATATTTAGTTGTGCTTTCATTATAATATATATTTATTGATGGGAATAAAATAAATAAATACTCAACGGGTTATATTTAATAATGCACGCCACACAATGCTTAAAGATTAGTTATGGAAATTATTTATAAACATTTTTTTATTAAATAAAGTTATTTATTAAGTTTATGTGTATTTATGCTTACATTTATTAACAACAATTTGACTTAACTATGCATTATTTATAAAAATAGTTAAATAAAACAAAAGACTTAAGACACAAGCGTATGGTGGCTGGTTAACAAAAAAGACTTAAGGTACGTTCAGATTAGTCAAATATTTGACAAAAAACATGAAATATTTCTTTGCCGTAATCTGAACACAAAATATTTTTGTGTGTCAAACAGCAAATCAGCTGATTTTGGTTAAACAAAATTATTTGCATTCAAATAAATATTTGACAAACTTAACCATAGTGTGAACACTACGTATCAAATATTTTCTTCCGATTTGAGCAAATATTTATTTATTTACAAAAAAAATGTAAGAACAAACAATGGCAAATAACAGGTGGTAAAATCGTCAATTATAAATTTTTTAATAAATTTATTAATAAAATTCTTTATAAAAAAACTGAAATGTAAATAGAAAAAAGCGAAATTTGATGATACAACATTTTGAGAAATTTTGTTTAATAAAATATTGTTAAATGGAGAAATATGCAGTTTTAAATCAAATTAAATTAAAATTTAAAAACTAAACAAATTCGCAATTAAAAATATTCGGGTCAATTGCAATGGGATTCGATAAACTACAATTTTCAAACCATACATGAGACTAATTAATTGAATGGACTAATTAATTGATGATTTCATTACAATTTCATTGATATCAATTGTAGTGAAATTATTTTCATTACCATTTGTTTAATTAATGATAATGAATTTCATTGATTTGATTTCATTGACTAATGGTAATGATTTCAAATTTCATTACCACTAGTAATTAATTAAAAAAAGGAAGAAAATTGCAATTGACTGAATGCAAATATTCTAGGTTTGGGAAATATTCCGAAAGATTAATTTTTTATGAAAAAGCAATTATTTTTTACCCCAAAAAGTACGTGAAAATAAAAATTTAATTACTCAGATAATGGATTGGAACATTGGTCCAAAATGGAACGATATGGAATGAAACGGGGAACGATTGGAATCGGAGCACTGTACACAATTGTGTTGTCGAATGTGAAAATAAAAATTTAAACATTTCGATAACAGAATGGAACATTGGTCCAAAATGGAACGATATGGAATGAAACGGGGAATGATTGGAATAGGAACACTGTACACATTTGTGTTGTCGGTACAACAATTCTTAGTAAGGTTTGCTAAAATTTTGTTCATTTTGCGATATCATGCTTAGTTTTCGAGATACAAGCCATTTTACAAAATGGCGATATTTTAAAATGACCAGTATCTCCAAAACTAAGCGAGATAGACCAAAACGGACAAAATGTTTGCTCCGGCGGAGTAATAATACACCCTTAAAACATAAATAGGCTAGGTAAATCTATGTTTTTTTACACTTTGAATAAATAAATCTTTAATTCAAATATTTTTTCGTTTAGTTTATTTGACACTATTTGAGAGCTGTTTGAACAAACAAAAATTATCAAATATTTGATCATAGTAACCAAAATAATTTTTTATTTGACACAATTGGAAGCAAATATGTATACAAATATTTTGTTCAAATATTTGATTAATGTGAACGTACCGTTAGAAAACGAATGCATAATTTTTTACATTAAACAAAATGTTTGCAAGCTTTCGGGTTATTTTTTTTTCTAATAAATGTTTTTCTTTTTAAAATAATTTTATTAAATTTTTGTAAATAACTCTCAATGTGTAATGAAAAGCTTAATTTTACTTTACATCTTTCGATTTCAAAAAAGAATAAAATATCTTATTTTTTATGATCTTTTAAGTTTTTTAATTGTTATTTGTTTAACCAAACTAGCAATTATTCCTGATTTTCTATAATATTGTTTATCTAAAATCCATTAAAAAGTCTTTTTCTGCAAAATCAACTACAAATTGCTTTTAACACAAACATGTTCGTATTAACGTCTTCTGTAATATTTGCTAACGACTCTTCTGTATATTTAAGCCATTAAATATACATAGTCGCCTCATAAAATTTACGATGGCTATTAGTTTTAACACGACAATCTTCTTTAAAGATTTTCATTTAAAATTATGTATTGAAAATTAATGGTTTTGAGAACTTAACTGATACTTCCGTTTAGTATTTAAATGCTAAATAAAGGAAAAAACAGTGTCGTCTGAGAATGATAATGAAATTATCCAGAGCTTGAGGTGAAAAAATATATTAAGTTCAGTAAATTTTTGTAGGGAAAACAAATTTCTTGAAATGCAGTAAAGGGTTAATTTGTAAAAAAAATTTAATTTAAAGAATTTTAGTTATTGAAATTGTATTTATGTTTGGTTTGGTCATTATTTAATAATTAAATAATATTATTTTTCTAGTTAACATTCGATATGGGTTTAAAAAATAATTTAGAATGCCACATTTTTGACTTAAAGGAAATATGGGTGAAGTATTTCCTAGATACTTAATATTTTATGACTGTAAAGTAATAGTCTCTACAGACACAAAATTAATGATTTAAGCATTTTTATTTCATAAATTTTTTTTATATACAACAAATCAGTTGCAAGTTAATGGTTTTGTCAGTTTTGACCCCAGATATTTGAGGGTAAATGATGTCCACGTAATGTTTTAACGTTGGGGTATCTAGGGTGACAATTTATCTCGATAGTCAGGCAGCACTCACAGCACTGACAAATTACACATGCGTTCGCGCCTGGGTGCACGATGTAGGTGGGCTCTGAGGGAGCTCATGGAGGCATTCACTGTGAGGCTGTGTTGGGTACCCGGACACTGCAAAGTGGATGGCAATGGATTATAAGAAACTGAAAATAAAATGACCCTAAATTAAAAAAACCAAAAAATAAAAATTGAGAAAAAAGATGAAATGAAAAATTTCCAAATATAAAAAAATCATCAAATTTTAAAATATCCTTAAAATTAAAAAAAAACCCGAAAATAAAATAATGATTATATTAAAAAATCGCTTAATATTTGTTTCTGAAATTAATATTTAAAACAATCGCCAAAACTGAGAAAGTCTCTGAAATTAGGAAACAAAAACACCGGAATAAAAAAACGCTAAATTTTAAATCGAAAAGTTTAAAATGCTTAAAATTTAATTGACAAGAATAGAGCAAATGTATGCCTTAATAGGTTTCTTACTTTAGCTCTGCCTATTTCGGAGGCTCTAGCTTTTCTAAAAATTTGGGGTCTGACGAGATCTTTTGCCAGATCGAAATACATGTAGCAGCCTAGCTAAAATAATTAATTTGCTATATTTTTGTGAATATACGGAGGTTGAAGGCTCGTTATAGATTAAAAATAACATAAAAATAAGCTCAATGCATATAAAAATAAAAATCTAAACTGTAAAAAATATTACTTGAGCCAGAGTAACTAATTTTTTTTTATGTAAATAGAACATTTTTCCAGCAGCACGAGACCTACGTGGCCCGACTATGACCTGGAGCGTACTAAAACTCTCCTTGGCAGGAGCAGGAGGGATGTCTCGAGACTGACGGCTGTGCTGACCGGTCTCTGGTTGATAGGTAGACACGGCAGTAGACTAAGGCTGGTACGCGATGTACAATGTCGCTGATGTAGCTTACCGGGCGAGGAGGAGGCTGTGGATCATATACTCTTGGATTGCCCAGCGCTGTATGGCATCAGGCATCTAATTTTGGGCGACCATATAGTAGACGACCTATCGGTGATATCGAGAGTGAGATTGGGTGATCTCATTCGCTATCTTAACCTATCGGGAGGAGTCTACTTTCCCGGATATTAGAACTCTACGGGAGGTGTGGTTCAGTGGTATGGCATCAGGCATCGAATCTTGGGCGACCATATAGTAGACGACCTATCGGTGATATCGAGAGTGAGATTGGGTGATCTCATTCGTTATCTTAACCTATCGGGAGGAGTCTACTTTCCCGGATATTAGCACTCTACGGGAGGTGTGGTTCATCAAAACGGAGTAGCTTTTGGCTCTACTTGATGTGCACGCTGAACGTGATGTGCATGCTGAAACCAACTGTGGGCCGCTGTTTTCGGGTAACTGGACAATACTCTCAAAAAAGTTGTATAGAAAATATTAAAACTTTAATAAATTTTAAGAAACTTTTTCTTAGTTTTGTAAAA